>JZKD02S1247024.1:37987-55058 GCA_000966675.3 Picea glauca
ATTTTACACTCCCTATTCTCAAGATACTATTGTGTGTTTTTGAGCTTTGGAGAGTGTGTCTCTCTTCCTATTCCAAAGCACTAGCCTAGCTATATGTTGGTGAAAACGAGCCCTATAAAAGAGTTACTAGATCAATTTTAATATTACGCGAAGTTTTTTAAATGGCTTTTGTTTACTCACAAGTAACTGGAGTGAAACTCATGATGTGTGACTCTGACCCAAATAATGCAAGGATATGAAGAAATATAATCGTTTCATTCAATGAATCCTAGTTATGGGAGAGAGAAGACGATTTCCAAATCAAATGCAATCACTGCAATGCATATGCAATTCTCAATTTCCTCTTAGAGACCAATGCAAATAATCATGTGACAATGAATCGTTTCTAAATGTCTTTTTCAAAACTTCAAAGCTCTAAAAATTGTATAATTTTAATTTTCAATGTTTGCACCAAAAGCAAAAACAAAACTTGAAAGAAAACAAATGGTTCACTTTCCAAGAAGAACTCTGATAACAGAGAAAAGAAAATCAAATCATCAATACCAAATAATCAATGACAACCCAACCAAAACTTTCAATGATAGTAAGAACACAAAGCAAATCAAGGAGTCTCTTAATGCAAATGAAAATTGTCCTTTTGAAACAACAATCGACTAAGAAACACAAAACTCTTAACTTCCAATCAATCACTGATCTTTAACCAACACAACACATTCAACTCCAGTAATCAGAGAGAAGAAAAATGCCAATAAAGGCTAAAGGATGAAAGTCAAGTGATCGAAGCAAGAACAAGCTTAAAAACCCTAGATCAGATCCAGGAAGCAAATGAAGCAAAAGATATGTAAACCAGTGAGATGAAGTATAAAAAAGACTTAAATCAACCTTACTGAGCTATTGAAAAAACAAAACTTGAATTCAAATTTTTTTTCAAAATCTGCCCGCAGGAAAGCCTTGGACACAGTGCGGAAAAATCAAATTTCCGCAGTCCAATCAAGTGAAAACTGTGCACTTTCCGCACTAGAGTATATACGCAAGGTGCGGAATATCAGGGTTCACGCAGGCTGGTAACTAGCACAGTGCGGAAATCTCTGAAAGTAAAGAAAAATTTTCAAAATCAAACAAAATCCAAATTGGTTTTGTAACCCAGAAGGTGTCTCAGGGTATCCTGAGGACTCAGAAGTTTACAAATCAGGAGAAAAAGGCAACAAGAGCAAATGGCCACTGAAAGTTCAAGAAACCAAAAAGACAAAGGTGTCTCTCCCCAGTGGAGTCGCCAATTTTGTTTTAGGATAAATTCGTGAGTGCGGACACATACCAATCTCCCCAGATCCACCTGGATCTGGAACAAACCGTAACAGAATACTACTCTTTCCCTAGATCTAGCTATTGAATGAACTAAGAGAAATGGATGATGGACATACCTTTTGAACGCTCTCCTTTAATCTCTATTGTTCCTTGCTCTACTACGATTCTCTTGTGTCGTCCAATCACAACAACACAAACCAATCACAGCAAAAGCATTAATCTATTCAATACTTAGTCTATACATGTGATCAAGGAATCATGTAATAAGATAACATCATCGTTATGGGAAAGGGACATATTCATGTATTATATTAACTGAAAGAGAAATATACAACCTGAGCCTTGATGTTGTAGATCTCCTTTCGATGGCTCCTAGCTCTGACACACACACTTGCTGATGCATGAAGAAGTTGAACCACATATGATGACTTTGTTGTTGTCTCTTGCTGCTGTAGCATCAATCCTCCATACAGTCTTGCACCAATTCTCCCATCAATCTCTTGCTAGCTTGCTTATGATTCTTATGCTTGTGCTTGTTAACCCTTTCCATAAGTAATCTCCTCAATATATAGGAGAAGATTGATTAGTTACTTGGATAGGGAATGATCCCAAGATATCTGGAAAGCCAGTATTTTGCCAACCATTCGAACTCCAACTCACTCTTCTAGAAGATTCCTTCTAGAAGGATCGAGAACTTATTCATTTTCTCACGTTAGAAACATGTCTGCACCCTAACCATTGACACAGTGCGGAAAGTCCGCATCCAAGATGAACGCAGAATGCGGGAATGAAGATTTCCGCAAGTGAGTATATATGCAACCTGCGTATTACTTTCAAAATATGATTTTTGAGAAAATGACAAGTGTAACCTTCTTCAGGAAAAAGTTCTTAATGAAGAGTTTGATCTTCTATTATCATGACATAATAATAATATCATCTCGATAACCAAAAATGTGGATAACAGAGACCTCATCTTTAGATGGTTCCTCCACATGGGTTGCAAATAATTGGCAGCCTTTCTTGTAGCACTTCTTCAGCTGCATTGCTGAGATTTCTCTTAGAACAACTGCTCTGGGAATTCCTTGGACTATCCTCCGATTCCCTTCCTCATCCAGGCAAGTGAATTCCTTATTACGCCAATCTAAGATGGCGTGGTGCTGGTCCAACCAATCCATACCAATTAGGCAATCATAAGAACCTAAAGGCAAGATATTCAGGTATGCCTTAATACTTAGTCCATTCATGTCCACTGGACATGACTTAACCAGCTCAAGAGATGGATGGATGGTATTGAAATACCATCATCTATTGTAAATATGTTTAGGAGTTTGTAAGTGATCCTTTTTGGATGAATACAAAGACAATATGTTTCCAGATTCTTGTGTCATAGTTATGTGGTGAAGTGCTCGTTTTTGTAATCTGTCTTCTTTCTAGTTTCACCTTATGTTATCTTTATTTATTGTTTATAAGAAGATTATGTTTCAGGATTTGTTTCAAACACCTCATTCTCGATTTAAACAATATTTATGTTTTCTTCTAAAGTTTGGATTTAGAATTCAGATAAGCATTTCTCTGCATTCGAAGTGACCCCTGATCTTTTCCTCTTTTCCATATCACAAAGTATAAGGATCCAATGACATGATTACCTTTCCTGGTTACATATGATCTCAGTTATTCCCTCATTTTACAGTTTTAACCTTTGACTCCATTTTTCCCAATGGTCCTCTTTTGTTGTCTCGACCAAAAACTCAAAAACAAATCTTTTATCCTCATAGCTAGCCTAATATCCAATCTAAACAAAGTTAAATCATACAGAGAGATCCCTCTCTCAGTCATGGAGGGATAGATCCTTGACTCCAAGTGGTTTTTTGGTTACCTTTGTCAATTTCTCCCTCATCCTAAGAAATTACGGAGTGCTAATAGTACCCAAAAGTTGATAGGTGGTAGAGAAGTCAGGATATCGCTGATAAAGTTGGGGCCACTCAGATGCCTCATTCCCACAAGAATGGAGCACGTTGGTGAATGCAACAATGGGAGGTCGAATGAGGCAGTCAGTGACTCGATTTGTGCTCCATGTCTTATACTTGATGTCAATATGGAACCACTGTAAGTATGTGGACCACTTTTGATGGCGGTCATTCTGCAAGTTCCCTTGTGTCTATATGAACTGTAGAGGCTTGTGATCAATGTGTGTTGGTTACTATTCCTCTATACTGTCTGAGTTTGTTGACCCAGGGTTCATGTCTGTTCGGTTTTCCAACAAAGCCTCTAAAACTATCGGCCCTCTTGGTAAACCAGAAGGCAACACAACACACAGAATGTGCAACGCAGTATCACCCGAGATAGCTTTAATGGGTGGCTGTAAGACTCAGGCGTTTACAAGCTAGGATTGAGTAGAGCTAAATATTGAACCATTATTACAACTGTAACTGCAATAAACTATCATTTATGAATACACAGGAAATATAACAACTCATTTATTAAGCATAACAAATAACCACTGAAAAGATGATAAAGATATGCATGCATTCATCACATAACACAGATGTTATCATGGTTCACCCCCTCCTGGGCTACGTCCACAAATATTTGGCTCTCAGCTCTTTTATTATATTATTTCTGCATCTACAATGTCTCACGCTTACAACTCTGCACAGTCAGGTAAGATCTATATGCGGCAGACTAGATCGCACCGGGCTCCTCAACCTGCGATCTAACCCTCAAGATCTACCTCCCCTCATCCTCTCTAGCTCAACAACTTATACAAAAATGGCTTATATAAAAAAAAATTACATATCACATCAAATCATACATAAAACCCTGCTACAACAATAATCTGAACCAACAACCAACCCCTTATGATACCTAAGTCTCTATATTTATACATTTTGGGCTCTTCAGAAATTTACAATACCTTACCAAAACCCTAACCCTACCGTCATTAGGTCTTCCTCCCATGTGTGCGTGATGTTCTTCCTTCCATCCATTTCTTTCCTTGAATGCACATGTGTTCTATTTCCTTCCATATGTTGCTTTCCTTGTGCATGCTTTCTTTCCCAAAACCGCCTTGTTTTTCTGCTTTGGCCTGCCCGCAACAACCCCCCAACACTGACATGTGGCTAGTCCCGAGCCACCTAACCTTTGTGTGCTTCCTCGATCTCCCTGGTGATCGCCTGGACCTTTTCCTTGAGCTTTGTTGCATGTGTCTATGCCTGCACAGTCTTCTCCTTGAGTGTGTCCACTATATGGACTGCAATTTTGTCGTTGATCAGTTCCATGCACTCTGCCTGGGTTTGTGATATCTGTGCCTTGGCTTCCTCTGCTTGTGCTACGAATTCTGCTACCCGCTCCTGCAACGGTTTCATTTGACCATGACGCTCATGTTTGTGTGTTTTCATAGTAGTTAGCTCTGCCTGCAATGTCTTCATGTCCTGTGCCCCTTTGACATGTTTTGTGATTGGCATTGTCTTCTACCTCTGCTTGAGTTCTTGGATCGCTGCGTTGATGCGTTCTTCTTCCTCATCCCACTTTTGGACCTGTTGATCCTCCTCCAACTTTATCCAAAGTTGCGGTGCTTTATCGAACAAGTCAGCTGCTGTGATGACCTACTACTCTATCTCTTGCAGCTACATTGTTGCTTCCTGCTTCCTTTGCTCCTTCACTGCTGGTGGAGTGGTTGGTGTGAGTTGTTCTCAGAGATTCTCTATCTCCTTCTGATATTGATCGATTGCCTACGCAATCCAATCAATCTTTTCTGCCACTATGATTTCATCTCTCTGCGCGGCCTGTGGAATGTTCTCGTAAGTTCCTTCCACTTTCTGTTCCAATCCTTTTATGCGCTCCCTTTCCTCCTGGGTCTAAGATTTAGCTTGCTCATAGACTATTTTCAGCGTGTCCTGCTTCTCTATTTCTCGATGCAACTCAACTAAGTCTTTGTGTGGGTGAGATTGTACCTCATGGATTTGGCTTAAGTCCTTCAAGGGTGTTTGAACCATTTTTTGGTTACTATTCCTCTATACTGTTTGAGTTTTTTGACCTAGGGTTCATGTTTGTTTGGGTTTCCAACAAAGCCTCTAAAACTACCGGCCCTCCTGGTAAACCAGAAGGCAACACAACACACAGAATGCACTTCATAGTCTCCCCCGAGATATCTTTAATGGGTGGCTGTAAGACTCAGGTGTTTACAGCTTAGGATTGAGTGTGAGATATGAGAGACAAATATTGAACCATTATTACAACTGTAACTACAATATTCTATCATTTACGAATACGTAGGAAATATAACAACTCATTTATTAAGAATAACAAATAACTACTGAAAAGATGATAAAGATATGCATGCATTCATCACATAACACATATGTTAATGTGGTTTACCCCCTCCTGGGCTAAGTCCACAAATATTTGTCTCTCAACTCTTTTATTATATTATTTCCACATCTACAACGCCACACACTTACAACTCTTCATAGTCGGGTAAGATCTATATGAGGCGGTATAGATCTCACCTGGCTCCCCAACCTGCAATCTAACCCTCAATATATACATTCCCTCATCCTCTCTAGCTCAACAGCTTATACAAAAATGGCATATATCACAAAACATTACATATCGCATCAACTCATGCATAAAACCCTTCTACAACAATAATTTGAACCAACAACCAATCCCTTATGATACCCATTGCGTTTTGACTTACGGATTATTGATTCCAGAGGTGTGTGAGGGACAAAGATCGATCATAGAGGTCCAATGGTTTCAGACAGAGAATGGGGAAGAATGACCAGTGAACCCCCAACACACCCGACGCTTCATCTTTTAACTGCATGCACCTAGGTACACACTTGTCTTCCTAGAGTTGCATGTGTTCCCTTTTGCACACGTTGCCTCTCCTAGGACTTAGGATAAAAAAATGTCTTTCACTAAGCTTTGGAATAATAATAAATTATTATTCTCAAGGACTTAAGGCCCTAATATTATCCCCTCTTTCCAACCTTTCAGCCCCCTTCCCCTTACCCACTTTGTGGAAGCTTAGTCCCCCATCACTCTTTCTTCATGGTCGGTCTGCACGCAACGATGTTTATATTTTATTAATGTTTTGCATAATTACATATACAAAAATTAGGCTCCTGGCCTTTAACACCTTGGCTCTCTGGCCTAATAAACACATAATCCCACCAGCTTATATACACTTGGCTCATGAACCTATAAACATGATTACAATTCATAATATATCTGGGGCACATCCTTGGGGTATTACAATCCCCTCCCCTTATTTTTGCACTATCCTCAGTGCAACTCTTTACACAACATCAACAAGATTTCCAAAATCTTCAAAAAGATGTGGGTACTCTACCCGCATAGCATCTTCAGGTTCCCATGTTGTGTCCTCAAGACCGTACTCCACCGGACCTTTACAAGCCCTATGTCTTGATTTCAGAGTTGTTTTCTCTTCCAGTCCAATATGCGCACATGATGCACTTGCAAGATGCCTTCTTGATCCACCTGAATCACATTCCAATCAATAACATGATCAACATTAGGTATATATTTCTTAAGCAATGAAATATGAAACACATTATGTATAGTCATGGATGTAGGCAATGCAAGCATATATGCAACTGGCCCAATCCATTCTATAACTTCAAATGGCCCACAAAATCTGGCTGCCAGCTTCGAACAATTTCCTAGCCTCAGGGAACTTCTATTGTCTTTCACTTTGAGAAAAGCATGATCGCCCACTTTATACTCTCTGTGGGTTCTGTTCTTATCAGCATAACTCTTCTACCTGTCTTGGACAACCTTTAAATTCTACTTAATTTTTAGCATTTTCTCTTCCATTTCCTTAAGAAACTCTTGCCCAACCATTGTTATATCAGCTGGATTATCCCAACTTACTGGAGTATTGTACTTTCTGCCATAAAGTGCTTCAAATGGGCTCATCTTCAACAATGCTTGATACCCATTGTTGTAGGCGAATTATACCAAGTGTAGGTAGTCTTCCCATTTAGATGGTTTGTACATCATATACATCCTTAACATATCTTCTATCACTTGGTTCACCCTCTCTGTCTACCCATGAGACTCAGAATGATAAACAATGTTGAAGTTCAGGTTTATTCTGAATCCTTCTAACAACCCCTTCCAAAAGTTTGAGGTAAATTTCAGGTCCCTGTCAAACACATTGTCTTGGGAATACCGTGCAATCGTGTTATTTCCCTCATAAAAATATCAACAAGGTTAGTTGCCTTGTGTATAGACTTTAGTGGAATAAAATGGGCAGCTTTCATAATCTTGTCCACCACCACGATGATTGAATCATGCTGCTTGCCGGTCTTGGGCAATCCTGTGATGAAATCCATTGTCACTACCTCCCACTTCCACTCAGGAATGGGTAAAGGTTGCAGCAATCCTATTGGGTACCTATGCTCATCTTTAATCTTCTAGGACTCCATACATCTAGTGATGTAATATGCAATTTATTTCTTCATACCTAGCCAAAAGTAATGGCTCTTGACTGCTACCACAGTTTTTTGATATCCAAGGTGCCCAGCATAAGGCACATTATGCATTTCTTTCAAAATCATAAGTTTCAATTCCTGTACATCAGGTACATAAATTATGTTCTTGTACAGAAGTGTTCTGTCAGTTTCCAATTTATAATTTTCCACTTTATGTGGCGTCTTACCTTGTTGTAGCTTTGCTACCAATTCCTTGTACTGCAAATATGCATTTGCAGCTTCCAAATTTTTTCCTTTAATATTAGTTTGGTACATGCTAATTGTTGTAGCATGTAGTTCATGCATTCTCATGCTGAGCGCATCAACCACTTTGTTCTCTTTTCCTTTGATATGCTTGATATGAAAGTCATATTCACAAAGAAACTCCAACCACCTACTCTTCCTAGCATTCAAGGTTGGCTGATCAAACAAATACTTCAGACCATTATGGTTTGTTCTCAGTTTGAACCTCTTTCCCATGAGGTGATGCCTCCATTTCTCCGGAGCGTGAACAATGGCTACCAACTCTAAATCATGTGTTGCATAGTTCCTTTCATGCTCTTTCAACTTTTTGGATTCATAAAAAATTACGAACCCATTCTGACTGAGGACTGAGATTTCTCTTAGAGCAACTGCTCTGGGAATTCCTTGGACTGTCCTCTGATTCCCTTCCTCATCCAGGCAAGTGAATGCCTTGTTACGATAATCTAAGATGGCGTGGTGCTAGTCCAACCAATCCATACCAATTAGGCAATCATAAGAACCTAAAGGCAAGATATTTAGGTATGCCTTAATACTTAGTCCATTCATGTCCACTGGACATGACTTAACCAGCTCAATAACCTTTCTCTTGGCTCCAGTAGCAAGCTGCAACAACCAAGATTTCTCATACTTGCTTCTTGGTAAATGCAAACTTTCCACCACTCTAGGATCTATATAACTATTACTAGCCCCTGAATCAATTAAAATAGTAAAGGCATGGTTGTTGATCATACCTTCCTCTTTAATCATGTGCAACTAATATTCTTCTTGCTTGATTTCCAGGGCTCCAGGGCTACGTAGATTCTTGGTATTCTACTACCCATGTCCTCCACTGTTTCAACCTACTGAACATTGTGAACAACTCTCACTTTGTCATTTCTATGGGGCCAAACTCTGTACCTATGGTTTCCTTTACAACCCCAACATTCCATAGGTGGTTGTCTTGGCATTTGCCCACCCACTTCAGCCTTCCTGGGCTCTCTAACAGATGGTTGTCCTTGAGGACTATTCTTGAAAAAGGGTGGTTTAATTCCCTTTTTCCTCTGATCCATTTTGAGATTCTTTCTATCTTCCCAAACCTTCCGGAAAGTAGGCTTTTCATAATGTTGCTCATACAAGCATTTTTCTCTCCTTATAGTTTCTTCCATAGTCTTAGGGTCATCATAATGGATCTTTTCACCGATGGAAGGTGGAAGTCCACTTAGATACCTTTGAATTTTGACAGTCTCATCTTTGATGAATGAAACATACTTCAACAACTCCAAGAACCTTCGTTCGTATTCATCAATGGACATGCTACCCAGCTTGAGTTCAAAGAACTCTTCCATTTTTTTGTCATAGTATCTTTTAGTCAACTATTTATTTTCAAAATACCTCTTGAATTCTTTCCAACTAACATTTCTTTTCTCTAATGTGTTTCACCTGCAAAATTTGATCCCACCACATGGATGCTTATCCTTTCAATTGATACATTGCAATTCTTCCTTCTGCATGAGAGGAATAATTCTATAGTTGGAAATATTTCCTCATGCCAAGCAACCGTGTTTCAACATCTTCCTCCTTCTTGTGTTCTCCATCAAATGTAGGAGGCTTAATATTGTTCATTTCTCCCTTTAGTTCATCCACTCTAGATCTCATATGTTTTCTGGTAGGATATGGGCTTCAACTACTGCATGCTTCCTTATTGGAATGTTTCGAGGAGTGACGATGATGCCTGCTAATGCTTCTTGATCTTCTTTTCTTCTTAGGGGGTCCACGACTCCCTGTTTTGCTTGAATCACCCTCCTTATCCAATTTCTTTTCGATCCTTTCCAGGGTCCACATCAACTTTAGGTTGAATTCACCTTGTTGTTCCTTAGCTTTCATAAGCTTCCTGCTATTTGCTTGGTGAGTTTGGGCATCTTTCTGCAATCTTTCAATGATTTTCATCATATGCCCTTCCTTATCTATCTCTTCTCCATGCCCATTGGAGTTCGAGCCTTCTACTCCCAAATGGACATCCATCCCTTTAAATTCATTCTCTGAGCTGGAATAATTTTGTGCCTCCTCTATTCCTATGCACTTAGTGTCAATTCGCTTCGGTCCCGACACTCATTGAACTCTGCAAACACAACGTGCAGTCAACCAGAATTTATCAGGCCATCATTCCTTAATAAATCCAACATAATTCATAAAATGAATATGTTTTAAGAAATGTTCATATTTCATGAATTTTTTGAGCTTTGCTCAGCTCTATAACAATTTCAGGCCTTAGCCCTTCTCTCTTAGCCCCAACCCCTGTGACTACGGGCTGTGACCAAGCACTATATTGATAGGCGCTTAATTAGGACTTCAGGTTTCGAAGTCTTCATAATACATCACAATAGACTCTCAGATTTCTGAAGTAACAAACTCATGAAGTAGGGTGGATCAATGGTCCACGTCTACCCAACATCCAACGACTGACACTTAATGTGGAACTTATTTCATTGAAGCTTCTAGACTTCGAAGCTTTGGAACTTCGGGTTCTGGAAGCTTTCACACTTGCTTCCTTCCAATCTCGAGACTTCCGAACTTCTGACTTCTCTATCCTCCAAGCCCACATAGTGCAACTGTCATCAACTAAGGTGATGGCACATGGTACACCTACGAAGGTCCATGTCACCCCAGGCGACATCATCCATCCCCACCACGTCTACCCTTTCACTTCGAAACTTCGGGCTTCAGAAGTTTGTGCGTCAACAAATTCCCCTTCTCCCGATTGCCGCAGTTCCAGACTCTCCCTAGATAATCGACGGTCCTTATCTCTCTTTCAACCAACGGTCGAGATCCACTTCGTGATTCCTTGCTTCAGAGGTGTTCACATCTCTTCACTTCCAATATTTCGATTTTGCGAATTTCGAAGGGTTCTCGCGACTAACCTGTGCACGACTTCTCAAGATCTAATGGTCAAGCTCTCCCCTCATATCTATGGTGTAGATCTCATCCAGAACCTCAGAGCTTCGAACTAAGTTTGTTCCTTAGCGCACCCCTCTTCTCTCGATTTTCGAACTCTGAAAGGCTTCTAGGATAACCCTCCTGCACCTTCTTCAGATATGACAGTCGTAAAAGGGTTTCCCTTCCTTCTGAACAGATCCTACGACCCACATTACTCTACGACCCTGTTAGCATCAGAAGTCACTCCTGGATTTCTTGCAGAAGCAGAGCCCAACGCCCATCAGTTTTATGTCACGATAGTTTTAATGGGTGATCAAATGGGTAGAGACTCGGGAAGATATCGCTCTAACTCAGGAACTGAGTCTGGTAGGTAAGGAGCAAAGGAGGTCTTGATCTAACTTCAGTCAGTGAGTTGATTTGAAGATGAGAAGGTTGAAGACTTGGTGAGAGGAGTGAGAAAACTACCTCAGGAAATAGGCCTTTCAGTAGTTTGTAGAAGAAAAACTCTGAATGCAAGATCCTCTTGGTTTAGGGCTTCAAGAAATTGAAAGGGGGACTTGACTGGATCCTCCAATTCCAAGTCGTTAAGCGCTAAGAAAATCACAGGGACCGATTAGAAACAATGCAACTGTTACAGTGATCCAACCTACATCATCCTATAATAGTTACAACTTGATTGGATCCTCCAATTTTGAGCTGCTCTAACACAGTGTAAACAAAGACGTGAAAGAAACTGACATTCATAAGGCAAGAAGTCTCAAGAATCCATGCATAACTAGATTAACAGTGCTTCATTAAAGTTTCACAACCGAGAGCCTTGCTCAACCATTTAGGATTACAAAATTCAAAGACTGAGTCTATATACTCAGAAAATTTTTCCTAACAGAGCCGTGCTCAGTCATCTAAGGCGTGGTGTCCCTTCATTCAAACTCGGACGGATATTCTTCGTTAGACGACACCTTAACTACACATGGATCCTGCAAGGGGAGTAGATGAGCCATTAAGTGCCGAGTTAGCGTGTGCAGACCTCTCTATCTAGTCGAGGACTCGACATGGCTTCTTTGGAAAAAATCGGTACACAGGACCCTCTCGAGCTGATAGCTTGCCAGATCCTCCATACCTTACACTTAATGAGTGAGGAGAGGTTTCAACCACCCCCTCTCACCTTCATTTACTCCAAGCGAGAACCAGGATTGAGGTCGAATCAGACGACACCTGGAGATCGCGATGATCCCTTCTACGACTAAACTCGACACCTTTGGCCCCTTTTTCACAACTCTTTTTATTTCCCAAGTGACCACGGGTTGTGACCCCACGTTTATTTTCAAAGGCGCTTTCAACGTTCATGAATAGGAAGGATCTGATCCTTTCTTATCACAATTGCGATGAGCAAAATGACGAGATGGATTAATTGGGTGCCATGTGTCCCTCTCAGATCTGACAGTCCTGAACTTACTCAGCGATACTATGGGCCCGGGTCCTAGATGCTCTTGGCACTTCGCGCCTCGGGGATATGAAGGAGCTTCTCCTTGCGCTTTGAAATTGCGATGGGCGAAAAGGCGAGGAGCCCAATCGCGCGCTAGGTGTCCCCTTTGGATGGACGACTGAAACTGCTCCGTGATACTGTGGGCCCGACTTTGGGCGCTTTCGGTGCTTCGGGGTTCGGGGTTTCAAGATGCAGAATCACATGGAACCCTTACCCTTCGAACTCTTGAATGCCGAAATGTCGATGTGACTAGATCTCGCGCCATGCATCCTTTGGAACGACGACTGCTATCCTTTCCTGCACGCAATATGGGCACTATCCATTGCGCTAATCTCAGCGCAACTCCAATAACCGAAATTTCCCACTGACCGTCGATCTACTCTTATGGATGAATCTGGACCGTTCACAATATAATTTCGCCCGCTTACTTGCTTGGAAGCCTAAAACGAGATTTTTCCGTGCTGCGCTTCAACGCTTCTCGTGCAACTTGCAGACCTGAATACTCTTGTGCCCAGGATAAGAATTGTTACTAACATTAGGCTCCATGGGGGATAGAGTCGTCCCTGTGATTCTCTAAGGACTCATTTTGTTGCTCCAGTGCCTTGATGTTGGGCTATGGAGTTAAGCTCGAAGCGCCCTTATGAAAATACAGGCCAAAAAGTAACAGTAAAAGAAAAACAAAATAAACATACATGCTCAAAATAGGTTATTTATGTACAGCCTAATACTAATATACTTTGTACATGGGGCTATATGAAAGCAAATTTCCACCATAGCCAATCAAGTAACTTCCTGAATGGAAGCTCCTTCCTTCTGTTGATGATTACAAACAAGTGGTGTAACCGTGACAGCAGAATGGTTACGCTCTTCAAATCCTCCTTACAGGATGAAGTTGAGATGAAATAGGGCGGCTCCAATTTGTGAAGGAAATGAAACTCCATGTATTCCTTCACAGGCTCATAGGACCAGTGGCAAACTCCAGAAAATTGGCGACAGGAAGACTCCTCTGCTACATAGTTGTGGATGTGTGGCTGAATATCTATGGTAAGCATAGGTGGGTGGACAACTGACGTAGATTGAAAGCTCTTATGCAGTGGCTTCTCACTGACTAGCTCTAGACATAAGGCAAATAGCTCCTCTGGTTCTTCTTCTTGGCTCCCCCCCAGGTCAGATTCGTATTCATCATAAATAGGGACCGCAGGTAAATTATGCTCTTCAAAATGCTGCTCGGTGACCTCTGTGTAGGCTATAAACCGCACCCTTTTCTGGTCCTCCTCATGCTCTCCATAACTCTCCCAGGGATCATATCTGTAATCATCGTAAATAGGATCCATGGGGTTCTCTTTAATCCTAGGTAAAAATATATCATGGAAAACCCCTTGAAGGAAAAGAGAAGAATCCTCTTCCACAACCATCTCTTCTTTAAAAACGGAAAGGTCTTCGTCATCATAAGAAAGACTTCTAGGAACATCTGCTTCAACCCTATATCTAGGTGATCCATCTACTATAGAGCACATCTGCTCTATAAACTCATAATTTTCACAAGAGGCATGTTGATCTTTATGAGCATCTAAAAGAACAGATGCATTTAAAATGATGTCAGATGCTTCTATTCTAGGGCTAACAAAATTAATATCATTCAACCCCTCTATATTTTCATAGAAAATGCTTTCCTCCACAGTAAAAGCTTCATCATAAACATGGTCTTCAAGACCAGCAGAGGATTCATGAAGTGAAGAAAACTCCTCACAAGAGTTTTCATACAAACACTCAGATGGAAAGTAATCTTTACAAAATGAATGGAAAGCTATATGAAAACCTTTCAAAGAGTGGATGCTTGCAGTGGGAAGAGATCGACACCAATCAAGAGCAACTCCCTTTAATGAATACCTAAACAGCTTAATCCAGACATCTTCATGTGTGATATTAAGTCGATCAATAACTCCATGAAAGTCCAGAAAATGCTCAGCTAGTTCCTCTGAACTCTTTGCGTGAAATTGAAGGAGGAAATTTTTCCATATGTCTCTATCAGGAAGTGCATTAGGAAAACCAACTATCTGGGAAAAGGCACATAAAGCAAACCTTTGAGATAAGATTTTCTCCATATCGAACCAGTGGAGTCGCTGATTGATCCTTGAATCATGGAGTCGCCAAGTGAAATATTTACATCTTTGAATGTGCCTGGTCCTTGTTCACCATCAAAGGCCAGATCTTAACATTGTCATTACCCTAGGAAGCTTCTTAGGCTGAGAAAGCAGCTGCTGAAAACTTCTCGAGAAAGCTCCTTTGGGTCATCTTTCAGGTGTGCTAAAGTAGCCACAACTGACACAGTGATGTGGAAACCTTAGAGTCGCCACAGTGGAGTCACCAGGTGCACAGTAGCAATCTTTTAAGGACTCTGATGCCTGATGCACCTTCAGAATCAGAGGCTCAATGTCGTTCAATCCCAGGGAAAATCTTCAACTTCATCCCCGACAACGGCACTAGAAATGTTAGTGTCAGAAGTCACTCTTGGATTGCTTGCAGAAGCAGAGCCCAACGCCCATCAGTTTTATGTCATGATAGTTTTAATGGGTGATCAAATGGGTAGAGACTCAGGAATATATCGCTCTAACTTGGGAACTGAGTCCGGTAGGTAAGGAGAAAAGGAGGTCTTGATCTAACTTCAGTCAGTGAGTTGATTTAAAGATGAGCAGTTTGAAGACTTGGTGAGAGGAGTGAGAAAACTACCTCAGGCAACATGCATTTTGGTAGTTTGTAGAAGAAACACTCTGAATGCAAGATCCTCTTGGTTTAGGGCTTCAAGAAATTGAAAGGGGGACTTGACTGGATCCTCCAATTCCAAGTCGTTAAGCACTAAGAAAATCACAGGGACCGATTAGAAACAATGCAACTGTTACAGTGATCCAACCTACATCATCCTATAACAGTTACAAATCGACTGGATCCTTGTTGGCAGCCAATTCAATTTTTTCAATTGCCCTAAAAGCTGCCTACACCTATGTCTCTTGAACTCCAAATTTTTGTCACATTTTGCAAACAGACGATATTTTCATTTCGAGCGACATTTGCAAATTGATTTCGATTTAGTTTTCACGACTAAAAGCGTGAAAACCCCTCCATCGTTATTTGGACTGTCATGATCTGCTTATTTCGATATCCTGATTGGTACTTACCTTTGGTCTGCTATTAAATGGCTGGAATGACTTTCAAACTATGACCATTTACTTTGATTGCGCAACTTGATTTCTTTGGTAAGGCATTGAACACATTAAGTTATGGGTTATATTCGATTTCATAAGGGTCATGGTTGATCTTGTTTTATATAATGTGATCCTTACTATCATAACTTCTTAACTTATCGATTTCATAAAGTCATTGGTTGCAATGTTTATAAACTTTGATTATGCTAAAAAAYGCATGGGTCACATATCAGTTCGATTTCATATTTGAATGGCAATATTTTACACCTGRCGCGTTGGTGAAACTTTTGGATTTCATGTTGGATTGAACTATACACTTGGTGCATTAATTTAACATATGGTTTTCATATACATTTGATTAATGGCACGTTGATATGGTTATTCACCGATTTGGGTTGGCCGATTAATATGTTTTAAACGTTATGATTATTGATGGAACAACTCTATACTCAACCATTAATACACTGCATGGTGGTGTTAATCCCACCACCTTTGCACGCATTAGATTGATTCATTCCCCTTTGAACGCTTGCAGCTGTTAAGCCCTATCGATTTTTGCTCCTGCATTTTGTATTGTTCGATTCAAACCCTACTATGCACACAAGCAATGGCTCCAGCCATAAGGGCCGAGCCCAACGGTTGCCAAATATTGCTGATGTTCGATGGCGCTTATAGCGACCTGGATAAGTTCGGATGGCTCCCGTTCATAAGAAAATTCGATGGTTATAACCCTAGCGTGGCTCGACAATTTGCGTTAACCTTTGATGGCTGCCGAGCCAAGGTTGGGGATGTGCAACTGGAAATTAATGAACAATTTCTTAGCTCGGCAACCAGTCTGCCTGCCACGGGATAGAAGTGGTCAAAAAATTACAAAGTGGAAGATGTCCCATGGACATTGCTCTTCCAATCTCGAATGGTGAACTCCTGCGACAAAGGATGACTTGCAAATATGTTAAAACAACACTAGCATGACCTGCTAATGATAATCAAGCAATTCATTACTTGCGAGGGAAGGTACGGGTTCATTTGCTTGTATCACCTTCGTCTATTGATGGTTTTTATGGGTTTTGAACTCAATATGCCTCACTAGCTTCATAGAAGTCTATTTAATATGGCTAAAAGGTACAAACACAGCCAGGCTGATACCAGCCTCTTCCATTATGGGTTAATTAAAATGATTGTGGTTTATGAATTGGGGTTACGTCGTGACAGTTGGGGTGATTTTCTCAGTCGGAATAGCTTTGAGGACTCAAGTCCACCACAGGTTGATAAACCTGTGGTGAGAAAAAGCAAGCCTATCCCCCCTGTGCCTTACAATGTTTTGCTACCCAAACCTCTACCCGACTCACCTATGAACTTGCCCATGTCTGTGACCAAACAGGACGAAATTGCTAAACTCA
>JZKD02S1247024.1:55068-69964 GCA_000966675.3 Picea glauca
AATTAGTTTCTTGTATTTAGTTATAGTTTAGTTTGTTTTATTTACTTTAGTTAGATTACTTAGCTCAGATCAATTCTCTCTTTGGTTTTCATAGAAGACCTTAGAGCGGCCAACGTAGCCATTAAACCTGTCAGGGTGGTCCATTCCAAACGGCTTGGGTTATTTAGACAACCCCGGACCGGTTCCACTCTCCTAGTTGACGGACAATCAATTTTGCCCGTCAACAATCCTCCAATTCCGAGCTGCTCTAACACAGTGTAAGCAAAGATGTGAAAGAAACTGACATTCATAAGGCAAGAAGTCTCAAGAGTCCATGCATAACCAGAATAACAGTGTTTCACTAAAGTTTCACAACCGGGAG
The DNA here is from genome assembly GCA_000966675.3 of Picea glauca. Lineage (NCBI taxonomy): Eukaryota > Viridiplantae > Streptophyta > Pinopsida > Pinales > Pinaceae > Picea > Picea glauca. Next base: position 55,430 of record JZKD02S1247024.1, read on the forward strand.
CCTTGCTCAACCATTGATGATTACAAAATACAAAGATTGAGTCTATATACTCAGAAAAATTCACCTAACAGAGGCGTGCTCAGTCATCCAAGGCGTGGTGTTCCTTCAGTTAAATTCGGACGGATATTCTTCATCAGACGCCACCTTAACTACACATGGCTCCTGCAAGGGGAGTAGCTGAGCCATTAAGTGTCGAGTTAGTGTGTGCAGACCTCTCTGGCTAGTCGAGGACTCGACATTTATTCTTTGGAAAACATTGGTACACAAAACCCTCTCGGGCTGATAGCTTGCCAGATCCTCCATACCTTACACTTAATGAGTGAGGAGAGGTTTCAACCACCCCCTCTCACCTTCATTTACTCCAAGCGAGAACCAACATTGAGGTCGAATCAGATGACACCTAGAGATCGTGATGATCCCTTCTGCGACTAAACTCGATGCCTTTGGCCCCTTTTGCATAGCTCTTTTTATTTCCCAAGTGACCACGGGCTATGACCCCATGTTTATTTTCAAAGGCACTTTTGACGTTCGTGAATAGGAAGGAGCTGATCCTTGCTTATCATAGTTGCGATGAGCGAAACACCGAGATGGATTAATTGGGCACCACGCGTCCCTCTCAGATCTGATGGTCCTGAACTTACTTGACGATACTATGGGCCCGAGTCGTAGACGCTCTTGGCACTTCGTGCCTCGGGGATATGAAGGAGCTGCTCCTTACGCTTCGAAGTTGCGATGGGCGAAAGGGCGAGGAGCCCAATCACGCACCAGGTGTCCCCTTTGGATGGACGGCTGAAACTGCTCCATGATACTGCAGGCCCGACTTTGGGCACTTTCGGCGCTTCGGGGTTTCAAGATATAGAACGACATGGAACCCTTACCCTTCGAACTCTCGAATGTTGAAATGCTAACGTGACTAGATCTCGCACCACACGTCCTTTGGATGGATGACTGCTATCCTTTCCTGCACACAATATGGGCGCTATCCATCGCGCTAATCTCTGCGCAACTCTTCTAACCACGATTTCCTGCCAACCACCGATCTGCTCTTATGGATGAATCTAGACCATTGGCAATATAATTTCGCCCGTTTACTTGCTTGGAAGCCTAAAACAAGATTTTTCCGTGTTGCGCTTGGGCGCTTCTCGTGCAACTTGCAGACCTGAATACTCTTGTGCCCAAGACAAGAATTGTTACTAACAGAACCAATACCACTTATGTCGTGGTTTTACGATACTGCTACTCCTCCTGAGCTTCGTAACACAACCAAGGTAACTTCTTGGCACTCAGGAAGGTTCTGAGGTCCGAAAATAGTCCCTCTAGACACAATTCCCACCTGAAACCTCAGGTCCAATGACCACTTATCCAACCCATTCAGGCTTAGTGTTGTAACCATGGTTCTGATACCAATTTGTAACATCCCCAACCACGAATAGGTCGAGCAATGATACCATGCGGAAATACATACATACATACATCTAACATGCATTTTAATCGAAATAAAACACATAACATAGAGTTATTGCTACCATACAGATTCAAATGTAATAGACAATAATTCATATATGCAACGTGATACATGAAAAGATTCAAGCATCACAGACATGCATAACATAAAAATTCATCACATTAATAATACTTATCTTTTCAACTGGAGTAACACATGTATCTAAGTGTCTGTCCCAGCCTTAGACCACACTGCTCATCACTCTCAATAGTATCTAAGTGGACTGCCACCTTCCATCGGTGACAAGATCTAGTATGAGTAACACATAGACAAGGTGGAGTAACACATGTATCTTTTCCCAGCCTTAGACCACATTGCTCATCACTCTCAATAGTAGGTCACCCCCGAGATGGGACTAAGCTCCACCAGGAAAGGGAATCCTAGGCTAGGCAAGGTCAACATGAAAATACATAGTTTATGAGGAAGGATTCTCTCCCAAGAGCCTTCTTACACCCACTACTCATGGACTCTCATTCCCCACATGCCTGTCCCACCCCAAGAGTATACACCTTCACTGTCACATAGTCCATCGGATGCTTCACCTCCCTTTCCTTGGGCTTTAACAACAGGCCAGACCAAAATTCTTAGAGCTCCGTAGCTAGTGTTGGACTCTCTCTAGGAGAAAACCACTTCCCATCAAACTCTCTCATCTAGAGAGAGCTGCCCATAGGCTTGACAACCTGCCTCTTTAACCACAACCACCTCCCTCACCTAGAGAGAGTGTTGCACACAGGCTCTACAACCTTCTTCTTCAACTCCGTTCCCACACAAGGAGGACAACAACAAGGCTCAACAAGGAACAAACGACAATAGTGAGCCACACTCAGCCAAGGAACTACGTGGCCACAACAACCAACTGAGAAACGGGTATGGACACCCAAAATGGTAACAGTCAGACGCTAAGACTCAGCACGCTCATGCGACTATCCAGTTACGTTGGGTTCCACAGAAGACATAGAACGACCCACAAATTATGGGTTTTAAAGATGCGTGAGGGTATGTCGGGGTTGATAATGGAGGTTTCCGGTTCAGACGGAGAATGGGCAAATGGAAGCACAAACCCCAATGCAGTTTGACTCATGAATTACTGATTCTAGAGGTGTGTGAGGGACAAAGGTCGATCACAAAGGTCCAACGGTTTCAGACGGAGAATGGGGAAGAATGACCAGTGAAACCCCAACACAGTTGACGCTTCATGTTTTAACTGCATGCGCCTAGGTCGACACTTGTCTTCCTGGAGATGCATGCATTCCCTTTTGCACACGTTGCCTCTCCCAGGACTTAGGATAAAAACATGTCTTTCACAAAGCTTTGGAATAATAATAAATTATTATTCTCAAGGACTTAAGCCCCTAAGCTTAGCCCTTCTTTCCAACCTTTCAGCCCCCTTTCCCTTACCTGCCTTGTGGAAGCTTAGTCCCCCGTCACTCTTTCTTCGTGCTCGATCTACATGTAGTGATGTTTATATTATATTAATGATCTACATAATTACATATACAAAAATCAGGCTCCTGGCCTTTAACACCTAGGCTCTTCGGCCTAATAAACACATAAGCCCACCGACTTATATACACTTGGCTCACCAACCTATAAACATGATTACAATTCATAATATAACTGGGGCACATCATTGGGGTATTACATCGAGGCTATCCAGTCACAGATGACTTGGATCTTATTTGGATCTACATGTATTCCATGCTCGTCAACAATGTAGCCCAAGTATTGGACCTTGTTCATGTCAAAGGAGCATTTTTCCATGTTGGCGTATAGCTTGTGCTATCATAGGGTGCTCAAAACCATTTGAATATGTTGCTTGTGCTCCTCCCAAGTTCTATTGCAGATGAGGATGTCATCCAGATATACCACCAAAAAATATTTGGTGAAGGGTCTCAATACATCATCCATCAACCTCATGAAAGTCACTAGTGCATTTGTTAATCCAAAGGGCACGACCAACCATTAAAAGAGACCTTATTTATATTTGAAAGTTGTCTTCCATACATGAGTCGGTTTGATTGGAACCTGGTGGTAGCTAGACTTTAGGTCAATATTGTTGAAGAAATTCCCCCCCTTGAGTTGGTCAAGAAGGTCATCAATTCAGGGAATTGGGTACCGGTTCCTGATTGTGATTTTGTTTAATGCTTTGTAATCAATGCAGAGTCGCCAAGTCCCGTCTTTCTTCTGATCAGGCTTCCACGAGGGGAGGAGTTGGTTCTGATGTGCCCCTTTTGAAGCAAATCTTGGATATGACACTTGATTTTGTCATTTTCCATTAGCGAGCGAGGATAAACTAGTCCATTAGGAAGAGATGCATCGAGGGTTATATCAATTGGATGCTTGACTTGGTAGTGTGTCAGTACCCCGGTAGGTGAGGAAAATATGTCTCTGTACTCTTCTATGATCCTATCCACTTGCTTCTGTTGTAAAGAGAGGCTCTGTGTAGAGGTCACAGATGTGGCAGCGACCTTCTGCTTACTATGAGCATGGATCACAAAGAAGATGAACTCCCTGGTCTGTGAAATGACCTTACTGCATTTCTTAGCAGAGATTAAAGAAATAGTGGTATGTGGCACTACCTATGGTATATTGTACAATTGTCTACCCAAAGTAATAATAACATTGCAGGGTCTAGACTCATACACAACATGTTGCTTCCACAAATATGGTTGGCCTAAAAGAACATCACAAACTTCAAGCGGAGAAATATCACACAACACGTCGTCTTTGAAGGGATTGATGTCGTAGAGCAGATGACACTATTGGTTAACATAGGGATCTCTTCCTTGGCAAATCCAACCGATGGTGTAGGGATGCAAGTGTGGTGTCATCTGCAGGTCCTGTTGCTTGATGACCTCTGTTGAGATCAATTTCTTTTGACTGCTGCTATTGACAATGAAATGAAGCAGAGCCCCCTTTACCCACATCTATGAGTGAAAGAGGTGTTCCCCTTCCTTTGGTTCTTTTGGTTCGCTTGGATGGACTTTGGTGGTAGAGACAATGGTGTTGGGTTTGACATTGATAATCTACTTCCCTCCTTCTGGATTTGATTTAGAGTCAGAATTTTCCTATGACTCGAAAGCTTTCAGCTTGACCACCAATGACTTCTTGGAGCGACATTCTTCGATGTTGTGCCAAGGGATTTTATGGTATTCACACCACTTTCCCGTGTCCTTCTTCGAATTCTCATTACCCTTCATGGGTTGCAGCTTGGATAGGTTGTCCTAAGAGTGGCCATCTTTGCTTTGTCCCTTGTTTTGTGGGTTGGGTCCGCCTTTGCCCTGCTTCGACTATGAGGAGTTTGCAGATCCAAACTTACACCTCTTCTTCTTAAATTTATGCTCGATCTTGACAACATATATGTAAGTCGCAGCTAATGATGTGATGTACAAAACTTCATTTTTGTTTGAATGTATCTATGCATAAAGCCGTGGTATTTGAGCACTAGATGTTGTTCAGAGTTTTTGATACCCAATTTGGTGCGCATGGTATGAAAAATATTGGTGAAATATGGTATTGTCTTGATCCATATTATTTTTGGCAAGAAATGAGAGCGGAGATATAATAAATAAATGTACAGAGATATCTTGGATATCCAATAATATAACATAAATATATCAGAGATGAAACCATAAACACAGAGATACAATAATACACAATTTCTATTAAATAGTGAAATGTACAAAACTGTAGAAATATAGAGCGAAAGACTCGCTAGAATGGTGGCAAATTATCTCTGAGAAGTGATGTGATGGCTACTCACATTCACAAGAAGATGATTTTACAATGAGGCTTCAAAGGAATTTTTATCATAAATAAAATCCAAAATTCTAACCCCGGAAGATGAAAATCCAACAGTTTTGTGGACCCCGTTTTGGGTAGTTTGGTGTATCAACTTCCTGGGGGCGTAACTTTGGAATACGATCTCCGTTTGGGGAACACGATAGATCATTGGAAAGATCTATCTGAGGACTACACATATTGTTGTCATGATTTGGATAAATTTTATAGTGTCATTGTGGCAATCCCTAAAAACGTTGTTTAGAGCCTCAAAACGGCCCCGAAAGTCTGGGACCAGAAAATTAGAAAAAAACTACCAAGGTGGAAGATTGTCTTTCAAGACAGTGGAATAGGTGGGTGGCCACCAATATCTACTTGGATAAATCCTCCCTCCTTAGGAAGCAATGGTCTCTATTGCGTTGAGTTCCATATGGAGAGGGGGAAGCATTTGTTGAACCTGAACCTTGGTGAGTTGCTTGCCTTGGTGGAGAAGTTGTGTTGCTTAGTTTGTTGAGGATTGTCATGAACCTGTTGCTGGCGGGGTTGAGTCTGTTCAACTAGTCGAGCTAATTGAGATGAACATGTGCAGAAGGAATCTTTGCACTCTATTGCAACCTTGTTGTCCTGCTTCTGTTGGATAGATGGTGCTTGGGCCAAGGCTGTAATCGTTACAGTGTCCTTCTATTCACCTTTTGAATAGATTGTGAAGAAGTTGAATTTTGTAGTATGAGATACTACCTTGCATCACTGGTTAGGTGGGACAATAGTTGGAACTACCTATGCTATTCTGTAGAGATGATCCCCAAGAGTAACAATGACACTACGAGGTCGAGACTCATAAATGTCATGGCGCTTCCACATATATGGCTGGTCCAGGAGAACATCAGAGAGATCCAGTAGGGAAACATCACATAATACCTCATCCTTGAAGGGTTGGATGTCATATGACAATCGACACTGTTGGATGACACAAATATCTCGTCCCTGGAGAATCCAAACGATGTTGTATGTCTGCGGGTGTGGTGTTGTTGACAATCCCAATTATTTTGATGACCTCTACTGAGATGAGGTTATTTTGGTTTCCGCTATCAACAATAAAATGCAGCGGGGTCCCCTTCACCCATGTTTGTGAATGAAAAATGTGCTCCCCCTCTTCAGGACCTATTGGTTCTTCTGATTGGATTGTTGTGGTCACGAAAATAGTAGTGGGGTCTGCGTCAATGATTTGTCTTCTATCAAATTTTTTTTAATCAGGGTTCGACTCCTTGTCTCTGATCTCAACCACCAATGATTGTTTTGAGTGACATTCATCAGTTTTGTGCTAGGGGATTTTGTGGAAATCACACCATTTTCCAGTGTCCTTCTTCGTCTTTCTGTTACCCTTCTTTTCCTATGGCTTCGATTGGTTTTATGAAGGCTGGTTGTTAGGGCCATCTTTACCATACTTTGGTTGTTTCGGATTTGCAAACCCAAACTCTGCTTGTTCTGGTGCTTAAATTTTTGCTCGATTTTAACAACATATCAATAATAAACACCCAGTGATGAGATGTCCATAAAATCCATTTCAGTTTGGATGTATTTGTGTAGAGCCCCACGATATTTCAAGAACCAGATGTCACTCAGAGTCTTTGATGCCTAGCTTGGTGCGCAAGGTATGGAAGGGATTGTTGAACTTCATCACTACTTGGCCCCTCTGTTGTCATAGTGTGGTCCATCTAATGTACTAGTCATTATAGTCGCCAACAAGGTAATATTGTTCCTTGACCACATCCACAAAAAAATCCTAAGTGGGCTTGACCCCATATTTTCTAGACTCCTCTATGGAACTTTGCTCCCAATAATTTTCCCACCAATGTTTGACATGGGGGAGAGCCTTAAGGAGTGCAAAGGTGATCTTTTTCCTATCGAATAAATTATGAATAAAGAAATAACCTTCTAGCAGATTTAACCATTTTTCTAGGGCATCTACATCTATCTATCGTTCAAATACGAGAATATCAAAATTAAATTGTACCTTGAAAGGCGGGGTGCCTCCAAAGTGTCCACTTGACGAAGACACACTTGTTGTTATTGACAGGTGTTGAAGGATGTGGGAAAAATTATCCATCATTTCTTCCCTCTGTCATGTGAGAGCTTGCTCAAGCAACAAATTAATAGAATCTTCTGCTTCATCATTTTTATTTTCTTCTACCATGGAGGGTTTCTTGGGAGTGCGAGAGCAATTTTACTCAAGAGAGACAATCTCGAGACCCAACTTGCTATACTCGGACCTTGTCGGGGACATGCACTGAAAAAATGATCAAGGTGAGCTTGCTTTGATACCACTGATCCAGATTATTTTCAGCACAAAATGAGAGAAGATATATAATAAATAAATGTTCAGATATATCTCAGATATCCAATAATATAACAAAAATATATCAGATATGCAACCATAAACACAAAGATACAGTAATACACAATTTCTATTAATGAGTGAAATGTACAAAACTATAGAAATACAGAGTGAAAGACTCACTAGAATGGTGGAAAATTATCTCTGAGAAGAGATGTGATGGCTACTTGCATTCACAAGAAGATTATTTTACAATGAGGCTCCAAGGGGATTTTTATCATAAAGAAAATCCCAAACCCTAACCCCGAAAGATGAAAAGCAAACAATTTTGTGGACCCTCTTTTGGGTAGTTTGGTGTATCAAATTCCCGGGGTTGTAACTTTGACATACGATCTCCGTTTGGGCGCACGATAGCTCGTTGGAAAGGTCTATCCAATAAATACACATGTTTCCTTCACACTTTAGCTAAAGCCTATAGTGTGACTATGGCGAGCAATAAAAACATTTTTTAGAGTCTCAAAACGACCCCGGAAGTTTGGGACCCGAAAACTAGAAAAACATTGCCAAGGTGTAAGATTGTTTTTCGAGCCAGGGGAATAGGTGGGTGGCCATAGATATCCACCTGGATCATGTCTGGTCCCTTTCCTGACATAGCGTGGGCCATCTTGTGTACTGGTCCTTGTAGCTTCCAACAAGGTAGTATTGTTCTTTAATGGCATCCCTGAAGGAATCCCATGTGGGGTTGACGTAAAATATTGAAGATTCCTCTATGGCCCTTTGCTCAGAGTAAGTATCCCACCAGTCCTTAACATGGGGGACACCCTTGAGGAGTGAAAAAGTAATATTTTCCCTATCGAAAAAATTGTGGATTGAAAAATACCCTTTGAGTAGATTTAACCATTTATCTACAACATCCACATCTATGAGTCCTTCAAATAATGGAAAATCAGAATTTACGTGTACCTTGAAGGGGTTTGCATGTCCACTTGATGAATATGCATCTCCCATGGGCACCCGCAGAAGGATCTGTGCAAAGTTTTCCATCATTTCATTCATTTTTAGTGCAAGGGATTCCTCCAACAACAATTTAAAAGAATCTTCTGCTCCATCATCTTTCTTCTCATCCCCCATGAATTGTTGTCGAGCTCGGTGCAATCGATTGATCCATATTTTATGAGAAGAACGAAATGACTACAGATTATTAACAGATTTTTAACACAAAATAACATAGATATAGTAAAACTGGTTTTCTATTCAATAAGGAAATAAGCCGAAACTGTAAAATGCAGCGGAAAAAAGATTGCAAGAATGGTGGTGGTTTATCTCTGAGAAGAGATGTGACGACTGCGCTCATTCGCAAGAAGATGATCACAATGAGGATATGAAGGCATTTTTTACAATAAATAGGAATTCCAAAAACCCTAGACATCCAAAAACCTAACCCTAGGAGATGAAGCGCCAAAAGTCATGTGGGCCCTGTTTGGGTAAGTTAGTACATCAACTTCCCGGGGTTGTAAATTTGGCATACAATCTCCGTTTTAGGTGTATGATAGCTCGTTGGAAAGGTATCATTGATGAGATTAATTTTGGGGGCTCAATCATGAATTTAGTGATAATTGAGAAGCTCTATCCTGAAAAACCTTCATTTAGGCCCTCAAAATGGCCCCGAAAGTTAAAACTGCTAAAAATAGTAAATTGCCAAAATTGTCAGAAATCTGTTTTGAGCCAGTTGGAATAGGTGGGTGGAAATTGATATCCACTTGGATCAATCCTTCTTCCTTAGGAAGAAATGGTCTCGATTGCATTGATTTCCCCCATTAGATGAGGAAATTTCTGCTGAATTTGGCCCTGAGTGAGCCACTTGCCTTGGTGCAGGAGCTGCCCTGCTTTGACGACTTGATAAAGCTGTATCCTTTTCTTTCGAGTGCCCTTGATCTATGTGTCCACAATCTGATTGCTGGATTCCTTTTGTATGCAGTCAGGGTTGAGCTTTTTTGGTGTCAGCTATTCTGCTACGTCTAAGGTGTCCAATAATGGTGGGAAATAAGGACGAAGGAGATCCACGTTGAACACTGGGTGCAGGCCAAGGAAAGGAGGAATGTTGAGCTCAAAAGAATTATCCCCCACAGCCTTGGTGATGGTGTATGAGCCATAATGGAGTGGGTGAAGCTTCCTATGGGGTCCTGTAAGGCGTTCTTTCTGCAAGTGCAACCAAACTTTGTCTCCCACCTAAAACTTAAGTGGCGCCCAATATTGATCATGGCGTTTCTTGTACTTGTCATTGGACTTCTGTAGGATATCCTGAACCTGTTGGCAGATGTGTTGGATCCTCTCAATGAATCAGGTGGCTTTGTCATCTTCAGTTGGAGCAGGAGATGAGTTGGTCGAGGTGACCGCAAGGGGAAGTGCAACTTCTAGGGGACCCAATGGTTGGAATCCCTACCCCACCTGAAAGGGGTTGTGGTCGGTTGAGTTATGTAGGGCTCGGTTGTAGCTATGTTGGACATAGGGAATGCTCTCATCCCATGTGTGAGGCTGCTTTGAATTATACATGCGAAGGATATGCACAATCATTTGATTGACAACCTCAGTTTGGCCATCTATCTGGGGGTGGAAGGCCGTGGATTTGGTGAGCTTGGTGTCCAGTAGTGACCTGAGGCTCAATCAGAATGTGCTGAGAAATCCAATATCCTAATCTGAGACAATGGTTTGTGGGATTCCAAAATGTACCCAGACTCGTTCAAAGAAGAGCTTGGCAGTGGCCTCTGCTGTGATGTTCTTCTTATAGACAACCATAATCGCCATCTTAGAAAAGAGATCAACAACCACAAAAAATAGTCATTTCCCCTCTTGGTGGATGGGAGGCCCGACATGTAGTCCATTGAGATGGATTCCCATGGCCTATCAGAATTAGGAAGAGGGGTGTACAGGCCTTGTTTCTTAGTGGTCAGTTTGGCAATAGCGCAGGTAGTGCAGGACCAGATATACTTGATGACATCCTGTCGAAGTTTCAGCCAGTAGAAATGTTTCTGTAGCATCGTCACTGTCTTTTTGATGCCTAAGTGTCCTACCACCCAACTATAGTGGGCTACCCAGATCAGCTTCGCTCGCTCGCTTGATGGAACACAAATATCGCCCAGACAACACAACAACCCATCCTGAAGATGGACATTATCGACAACTATGTTTGCACCCAACATTTGGTAGGTGGTGGCAAAGTCTGGGTCTGTCTCATAGAGTTGGGGCCATCCAGAGGTCTCATGGCCATAGGAGTCTAGCATCGTGGTGAGTGTCGAGACTGGCGGTTTGCTGAGGCAATCAACGACACGATTGGTGCTTCCTTTTTTATACTTGATGTTGAGGTGGAATTGCTGCAAGTATGTGGAGCACTTTTGATGGCGATCATTCTGCAATTTTCCTTATGTCTGCATAAACTGTAGTGGCTTATGATCAATGTGGATGATTGTCTCCTTCCCAAGAATGTAATGTCTCCACTGGCGGCAGGCTTGCACAATGGACTACATTCCTTTATCATAAGTAGGGTACTTATGGACAACATCTGATAGTGTCTCACTATGATAGGCCATGAGGTGGCCATACTGAGTGAGAACGATGCCCACCGCATAGTCTGAAGCATCTGTCTCAATCTCAAAGGGCTGCTGCAGGTCTGGTAGTGAAAGTACTGGGGCTGAGCACAAGTGCTGCTTCAAATTGTCGAATGCTTGTTGTTGGGATCGACCCCACGCAAATTTATCCTTACCATCACCCCTGGTTATTTGGCTAAGGGCCCATGTAATATGGGATAATCCCAACATGAACCTGCGGTAGAAATTGGCAAGGCCCAAGAAGCTTCGAAGCTCAGTGAGTGTGGTTGGGGCTGGCCAGTCACAGATGAATTGGATCTTGGCTGGATCCACATGTACGCCATGTTGATCAATTATGTAGCCCAGGTAATGGACCTTGTCCATGCCGAAGAATCATTTTTTCAAGTTGGCATATAGTTTGTGTTGTCGCAGGGTGTGCAGAACCTGCTGAATATGCTGCAAATGTTCGGCCAAAGTCTTGCTATAAATGAGAATGTCATCCAGATACACCACTAAAAAATTATTGTTGAAGGGTCACAGGATATCATCCATCATCCTCATGAAAGTGGCTGGAACATTTTTCAAACCAAAGGGAATGACCAACCATTCAAAAATGCCTTCCTTTGATTTGAAGGCGGTTTTCCATACATCTGTATGTTCTATCGGGACCCGGTGGTAGCCAGACTTCAAATCAATCTTACTGAAGTATTTGGCCTTCATGAGTTGATCAAGGAGGTCATTGATTCAGGGAATATGATCCAGATTTTATGAGTAGAACAAAATGAATATAGATTATTAACATGTTCTTAACACAAAATAACAAAGATACAGTAAAACAGGTTTTCTATTCAATAACGAAATAAGCTGAAACTGTAAAATGCAGCGAAAACAAGCTTGCTCGAATGGTGGTGGCTTATCTTTGAGAAGAGATGTGACGACTGCGTGCATTTACAAGAAGAAGATTACAATGAGGCTCTAAAGGTTTTTACAATAAACAAGAATGAAAAGAACCCTAGACATCCAAAAGCCTAACCCTAGGAGATGACGGCCCCAAAGTCATGTGGGCCCTAATTGGGTAAAGTTAGTACATCAACTTCCAAACGTCGTCTCTTTTGCATACGATCTCAGTTTTAGGCGTGTGATAGGCCGTTGGAAAGGTATCGTCGAGGAGATTGATTTTGGGGGCTCAATTATTCCTTTGAATTTTTTTAAGGAGATCGATCCCGAAAAACCTTCATTTAGGCCCTCAAAATGGCCCCGGAAGTTAAAACTGCTAAAAATAGTAAATTGCCAAAATTTTCATAAAATTGTTTTTAGCCAGTTGGAAAAGGTGGGTGGCCACTGATATCCATATGGATCAATCCTCCCTCCTTAGGAAACAATGGTCTCCATTGTGTTGAGGTCCCCCATTAGATGAGGAAATTTCTGCTGAATTTGGCCCCGTTTGAGCCACTTGCCTTGGTGCAGGAGTGTTGGCAGCCAATTCAATTTTTTCCATTTTATTGTAAGCTGCCTACACCTATGTCTTGCGAATATCAAGTTTTCCGTCACATTTTCCAAATAGACAGAACTTTCGTTTCTTGAGACTTTTGCATTCGTTTGTCTTCTCTAAGCCTTCACGATTGTAAGCATGAAAATTTCTGCTTTCGAGGTCACATTTCGATCATTATCTGAAATGCCAATGCCTTTTTGTGTCATTATGCATATTGCGCCTATCTTTTTATTGATCTTTACATGATCGGCAATGCCCTTTGATCGATTTTCATACTTTGATGGATTATATAACTTGGTTTATTGAAGACATTTAGCCTTTGAATTATGACTTGCCGGAACATTGATTCATGGAATTGCACGGGGGTCAAGATTTATCTTTTGTAATCCTTATTGTTGATCCTTACCATGGCTCCTGGCATATCAATTTTATGTAATTTTGATCTGACACCTTGGTTAAACATTTGATTGGCGAGAACATGATTATGGGTTTTGAACTACATGACGGATGTTTGAACATTATGGGATAACACTCGAACGCATTGGTATACTCATTGGGAATTCTTATATCGATTGTGTGATTGGATTTCATTTGATTTTGCAATGCATTAGTATTTTGTTTGGCTTCGTATTTGGCCTACTCGATCTTTGGTTCATAAGATACATGGATATTCATGCATATCTTTTAATATAATACCTATGGCTATTTTTGTAACTATTGGTAGGTTGGTTACATGATCGACACATTGGTTAAGCTAAGGATATCGGTGGTTACGTTGGCACATAGTTGAGTTTGGGGATATTACAGCTGTAAACTATCCTTACCAGAAATTAAACTATTCTTCACTTGCCACGCTCATGCTCGCTAATATGGTGGTTTCCTTAGATTCATAAATCGTGAAAATTTCTGGCGTTTCTAGGGTTTCCCATCTATACATGGATGCTACTTGGGGACCTTTGGATTTCTCATGAATACGTGAGCATCCAATTCAGATTCTTCCCACAAAATCGCATGATTGGCTCCCTCTTTTCACTGGATTACCTCATAGAGCTGCCCAACAAGTTCGAAATTTCATGAATTTTATAGCAGACATAAGTACTATTTATGAGGATGTTATGTTGAAAATATTTGTCTAAGCACTCGAGAATGGCTACATGAGATTTTTTTTTAAAGGGTGTGTCTTCTATTTCAGCTTCATCAAATCCTTTTGTGGATTTTATGATTGTGAACTGGTACTCGAAGAATTTTATGGCAAATATTTTTTGCCAAAACTTGGTGTTCAAAGAAGAAACAGGTTTGATGACACTTTGGTGGCCTACCAAAGCAATCCCATAGAATTTATTCTCAACAAGATGACCGAAAGATATGAAGCGGTGAACTCATTGGTGGAGGCTGTCGGAAAGAAGTGCCTATAGCCCGACCCTGTGAAAACACCTCAAGACTTTTCAAATTCAAAAGAAAATCAGTGCTCCAACATTGATGAAGACAGGGTGTCTTGTGAGGAGCCTCTGGTTATGTCCAGCCCCATATCAGACCACGCTTCTATTAAAAAAAAAAAATGCATGCAAGCCAGACTCCAGGGGGGTATCAAGTCGAGCTTAAGGGCCAACAAAGCATGGTACAGATTTAGAAACCCTTGACAATCGAAATTCTGCTATCATGTGCACAAACCAGACCTTCACCAGCACACAGAATGAAGCACTAATCACAGATGACAACATTGATGAGATGAGGACGAGTCTGTTCCTGTGGTGGATTTACATGGCAAAATGAAAACTGAAGGTCTTTTCCTTTTGGCTTCTAACTATATGTTTGAAGACGGTATCTGTCAAGCCCTTGA
>JZKD02S1247024.1:72842-100350 GCA_000966675.3 Picea glauca
AATAGGTTTCCCCTATTGCATGAATTTGTGATCAGAAGATTGTTATGATTCCTTTTATGTCTTGTTTGTCCTGTACAACTCTCCGAAGAGCAGCATAGCTGATCGTTTACGAGAAGCTTAAGGACTAATTGGTGTGAATTTCTTCCTCCAACCAGCTTGAGGAGTCATCATACACAGGGCAGATTTGGAGCGTTTCCAGGTTTGTTTGTCAATTATTTGCTTAGTATATTAGCTAGTAATTGAGTTAATTAATATATTAGATCGTTTTATTTCAGTTAGCTTACTTTCTTGTTCATAAATCATAAAATTAAAAAGAGTTATCCTTCGCTGTTTTAGGACAGCAAGCACATCAGTTTCACAGGTTTTATTCAAATCTGTAGATTGTAGATAATGCACATTTGTGAATAAATTGTAATTAAATTAGTAATTAGATAGTTGATTTGAGTTATTAGTCTTTTGTATATATAATAGTTAGAGTAGTTTGTAGTTAGTTTTAGTTTATTAGTTCATAGTTAGATTAGTAAAGTTAGTTTCTTTCTTTGTTTTATTAGTTTCTAGTTTCCCTTATTATAGTTAGTTTCTTGTATTAAATTATAGTTAGTTTGCTTGATTTAATTTAGTTAGATTACTTAGCTTAGATCAATTCTCTCTTTGGTTTTCTTAGGAGACCTTAGAGCAGCCAACGGAGCCGTTAAACTCCTCAGGGTGGTCCACTCCAAACGGCTTGGGTTATTTAGACAACCCTAGACCGGTTCCACTCTCTCAGTTGACGGACGGTCGATTTTGCCCGTCAACAAGGAGCTACCCTGCTTTGACGAGTCGATAAAGTTGGATCCTTTGTTGTCGAGTGCCCATCATATGTGTTTCCACAATATTATCATTGGATGCCTGTTGTATGCAGTCAGGGTTGAGCTCTGTTGGTGTCAGTTGTTGTTGTACTTCTAAGGTGTCCAATAATGGTGGGAAATAAGTGCGAAGGAGATTCATGTTCAACACTGGGTGCAAGCCAAGGAAGGGAGGAATGTTGAGCTCAAAAGAATTATCCCCCATGGCCTTAGTGATAGTGTACGACCCATAACGGAGTGGGAAAATATTTCGATGGGTTCTTGTAAGGCGTTCTTTCTGCAAGTGCAACCAAACTTTGTCCCCCACCTGAAACTTATGTAGCACCCGATGTTGATCATGGCGTTGTTTGTACTTGTCATTGGACTTTTGTAGGATATCCTGAACCTGTTGGTAGATGTGCTGGATCCTCTCAATGAACCAAGTGGCTTTGTTAGCTTCAGTTGGAGTAGGAGATGAGTTGGTCGAAGTGACCGCAAGGGGAAATGCAGCATCTATGGGACCCAATGGTTGGAATCCCAACCCACCTGAAAGGGGTTGTGGTCGGTTGAGCTATGCAGGGCTCGTTTTTAGCTGTGTTGGACATAGGGAAGGCTCTCATACCATGTGCAAGGGTGCTTTGAATTATACATGTGAAGGATATGCAAAATCATTCGATTTACAACCTTTGTTTGGCCATTTATCTGGGGGTGGAAGGCCGTGGATTTGGTGAGCTTGGTGTTCAGCAGTGACTAGAGGCTCGACTAGAATGTGCTGAGAAATCGACTACCCTGATCTGAGACAATGGTTTGTGGGATTCCAAAATGTACCCAGACTCTTTCAAAGAAGAGCTTGGCAGTGGCCTTTGTTGTGATGCTCTTCTTGCAGGCAACCAAAATCGCCATCTTAGAAAAGCGATTAACAACCACAAAAATAAAGTCATTTCCCCACTTGGTGGATCGAAGGCCTGACATGTAGTCCATTGAGATGGATTCCCATGACCTGACAGGAGTAGTAAGAGGGGTGTACATGCCCTGTTTCTTAGTGGTCGTTTTGGCAATAGTGCATGTAGTGCAGGACCTGATATATTTGTTGACCTCCTGTCGAAGTTTCAGCCAATAGAAATGTTTCTGTAGCATTGCCATTGTCTTTTCGACACATAAGTGTCCTCCCACCTGACTGTAGTGGGCTTCCCAGATCAGCTTTGCTCGCTCACTTGATGGAACACAAATATGGCCCAGATGACACAACAACCCATCCTGAAGATGGAAATTATCGACAACTGTGTTTGCACCCAACATTTGGTAGGTGGTGGTGAAGTCAGGGTCTGTCTCATAGAGTTGGGGCCATCTAGATGTCTCATCGCCGCAAGAGTCTAGTACCGTGGTGAGTGTCGTGACTGGTGGTCTGCTAAGGCAATCAACAACGCGATTGGTGCTTCCTTTTTTATACTTGATGTTGAGGTGAAATTGCTGCAAGTATGTGGAACACTTTTGATGGTGGTCATTCTACAATTTTCCCCATGTTTGCATGAACTGCAGTGGATTATGATCAGTGTGGGTGACTATCTCCTTCCTAAGAATGTAATGTATCCACTGGAGGCAGGCTTATACATTGGAGTACATTTCTTTGTCCTAAGTAGGGTACTTACGGAAAATATCTGACAGTGTCTCACTATGATAGGCCACGAGGTGGTCGTGATGAGTGAGAACGACGCCCACAACATAGTCTAAAGCATTTGTCTCGATTTCAAAGGGATGTTGTAGGTCTGGTAGTGAAATTAACGGAGTTGATCACAAGCGCCACTTCAAATAATTGAACGCTTGTTGTTGGGACTGGCCCCACACAAATTTTACCTTACCACCACCCCTGTTTATTTGGCTGAAGTGCCATTCAATATGGGAGAATCCCAACATGAACCTGTAGTAGAAATTGTTAAGGCCCAAGAAGCTCCAAAGATCAGTGAGTGTTGTTGGGGCTGGTCAGTCATGGATGACTTGGATCTTGGCTAGATCCACATGTACACCATGCTGATCAATAATGTATCCTAGGTAATGGACCCCATCCATGCCGAAGGAGCATTTTTCCAAGTTGGCGTATAGCTTGTGCTGCCGCAGGGTGTGCAGAATCTGCTGAATATGCTGCAAGTGTTCAACCCAAGTCTTGTTGTAAATTAGAATGCCATCCAGATACACCACTACAAAAGTATTGGTGAATGGTCGTAGGATATCATCCTTCATCCTAATGAAAGTGGCTGGAGCATCTGTCAAACCAAAAGGCATGACCAACCATTCAAAAAGGCCTTCCTTTGACTTGAAGGTGGTCTTCCATACATTTGTCTGTTCTATTGGGACCTGGTGGTAGCCAGACTTTAGATCAATCTTACTAAAGTATTTGGCCCCTGTGATTTTATTAAGGATGTCTTCAATTCGGGGAATCAGGTATTGATTTCCGACTGTGATTTTATTCAGAGCCCGATAATCAATACATAGTTGCCATGTTTCATCTTTCTTCTATACCAACACGATTGGGCTCCCACAAGGCAATGATCTGGGATGGATGTGCCCCTTGTGGAGCAGTTCTTGGATCTGTCGCTTGATCTCCTCATTCTCTAACAAAGAACAGCGATAGATTGGCCCATTGGGCAGTGGTGCGTCGGGGGTCAGATCAATGGGGCACTTGACCTGGTAGTGCAGTGGTACCCCTGTAGGTGAGGAGAATATTTCTGAGTATTCTTCCATGACCTTATCTAGTTGCTTCTGTTGTGTGGAGAGGTCGACCACAAAGTCCCTGGATGTGGCTGTGATATTTTGCTTATTCTGAGAGCGAATCATGAAGAAGACAAACTTCCCTATTTGAGAGATGACCTTTTTGCATTGCTTAGCAAAGATCAAGGAAATAAAACTAGGTGGAACTGCCTAGGGTATCTTGTACAATTTCCTATTCAAAGTAATAATAACAATATGAGGCCTAGACTCATATACAACATGATGTTTCCATAAATAAGGTTGGCCCAAAAGAACATCACAAAATTTGAGAGGAGCAACATCACATAATACCTCATCTTTGAAGGGCTTGATGTCGTACGACAGTCAACACTGTTGGCTGACGCGAAGATCGCTTACTTGGCCTAGCCATCTAATGGTGTAGGGTTGTGGGTGTAGCATTGCTGGTAGGGCGAGCCGCTTGACGACCTATACTGAGATGAGGTTCTTCTGGCTACCGCTATCAATGATGAAGTGAAGCGAGGTGCCTTTTACCCACATCTGTGAATGGAAGAGGCACTCTCCTTCTTCTGGCTCCTCTGGTTCACCAGTCTAGAGCTTGGTGGTAGAAATGGTGGCACTGGGTTCCACGTCAATAATCCACCTTCCCCTTTTTGGTTCTGGATAAGAGTCAGAATCCGCATATGATTCAGAGGCTTTCACTTTGGCCACCAACGACTACTTTGAGTGGCAGTCATGAGTGTTATGCCAAGGGCTCTTATGGAGGTCGCACCACTTCCCGGTATCTTTCTTTGTCTTTCTAGTATCCTTCTTTGCTTGTGGCTTGGACTGGTTGTCCTGATACTATCCATATTTTCTCTGTCCTTTGTTCTATGGTTTGGGGCCGCACTTTCTTGGTTTTTGTTGTGAGGGGTTCCCAGGCCCAAATTGCTGCATCTTTTGTTTGAGCTTTTGCTCGATTTTGACGGCATCTCAGTAGGTCGCGCCCAATGATGAGATGTCCAGAAATTCCATTTTAGTCTGGATGTATCTATGCAGAGCACTGTGATACTTGAGCACCATATGTTGCTCTGAATATTTGATACCCAACTTGGTGCGCAAGGTATGGAAGATATTTGTGAAATCTGGCACTGCTTGGTCTCTTTCTTTCTGCAGTGTGGTCCATTTAGTATACATGTCATCATAACTTCTGGCAAGGTAGTATTGTTCCTTAATAACATCCCTGAAGGATTCCCAGGTGGTCGTGACTAAAAATAATGAGGTTTTCTCTATTTCCTTTTGCTCACAGAATTTTTCCCACCAATCTTTGACATAGGGAACGACTTTGAGGAGCGCAAAAGTAATCTTTTATTTATTCGAAAAGTTATGGACAGAAAAATACCCTTCTAGTATATTCAACCACTTGTCTACAACATCTGCGTCTATATGACCTTTAAATATAGGAATATCAAAGTTTATTTGTACCTTGAAGGGGGCAATACCTCCGTTCGAAGAAGATGCATTGCTTGTTGGCAGCCGTCGAAGGATTTGCGTGAAACTATCCATCATCTCATTCCTCGGTTGCATGAGGGATTCCTCAATTAACAGTTTGAAAGGATCTCCTGTCCCATCATATTTATTTTCTCCTTCCATGAGAGGTCGCTTGGGCGTGTGAGAGATTTTGTCCTTAAGAGAAACAAGCTCGAGACCCAACTCTTTGTACTTCGACCTCGTTGGGGACATGCATTAAGACGACAAGGAGTAGACCGCTCTGATACCACTGATCCAGATTTTATGAGAAGAACAAAATGAATACAAATTATTAATAGGTGCTTAACACAAAATAATAGAGATGCAGTAAAACTAGTTTTCTATTCAATAATGAAATAAGCTGAAACTGTAAAATGCAGCAGAAACAAGCTTGCTGGAATGGTGGTGGCTTATCTCTGAGAAGAGATGTGACGGCTGCACGCATTCACAAGAAGAAGATTACAACGAGTCTATGAGGACCTTTTTACAATAAACAAGAATGCAAAAATCCATAGACATCCAAAAACCTAACCCTAGGAGATGAAGCGCCAAAAGTCGTGTGGACCCCATTTGGGTAAGTTAGTACATCAACTTCCCGGGGTCGTCACTTTTGCATACGATCTCCGTTTTAGGCGTGGGATAGCCCGTTGGAAACATATCATCGAGGAGATTTATTTTGGGGTCTCAATTATGAAGTCAAACAATATTGAGGAGATCGATCTCGAAAAACCTTCATTTAGGCCCTCAAAATGGCACTGGAAGTTAAAACTGCTAAAAATAGTAAATTGCCAAAATTGTCAGAAAACTGTTTTGAACCAGTTGGAAAAGGTGGGTGGCCAACGATATCCATCTGGATCAGAATCAAGTATCAGTTTATAACTATGATTATATTCAGAGCTCAGTAATCAATGCAGAGTCGTTAGGTTCCATCTTTCTTATGTACCAGTATGATTGGGCTCCCGGAAGGTGATGAGATGGGATGGATGTGCCCCTTGTGGAGCAGTTCTTGGATCTGTCACTTGATCTCCTCATTCTATAAAACAAAGCAGTGGTAGACTGGCCCATTGGGAAACGATGCACTAGGGGTCATACCGATGGCGTGCTTGACCTGGCAGTGCAGAGGTACCTTGGTAGGTGAGGAGAAGATATCTGAGTATTCTTCCATGACCTTATCTACTTACTTTTGTTGTGTGGAGAGGTCGATCGCAAAGACCCTGGATGTGGCTGTGATCTTTCACTTATTCTGAGAGTAAATAATGAAGAAGACAAACTTCCCCGTCTGAGAGATGACCTTCCTGCATTGCTTAGGATAGATCAAGGAAATAGCACTAGGTGGGACTGCCTCGGGTATCCTATACAATTTCCTGTTCAAAGTAATAATAACAGTACAAGGCCTAGACTCATAGACAACATAAAGTTTCCATAAATAAGGTTGTCCCAAAATAACATCACAAACTTCGAGAGGAGAAACATCACACAATACCTCGTCTTTGAAGGGCTTGATGTCGTATGACAATCGACATTGTTGGTTGTTGAGAAGATCCCTTGGCGGAGCCATCCAATGGTGTAGGGTTGTGGGTGTGGTGTTGTCAGCAGGGCCAACCGCTTGATGACCTCTGCTAAGATGAGGTTCTTCTAGCTACCTCTATCCATGATGAAGTGAAATGGGGTGCCTTTTACCCACATTTGTGAATGGAAGAGGCATTATCCTTCTTCTAGCTCATCTGGTTCACCAAGTTGGAGCTTGGTGGTAGCAACAGTGGCACTGGGTTCCGCGTCAAAAATATGTATTCCCCTTTTTGGTTATAGCTCAGAGTTGGAACCTACATCTGAGTCAGAGGCTTTCACTTCAACCACCAATGACTGTTTTGAGCGGCAGTCGGTAGTGTTATGCCAAGGGCTCTTATGGAAGTCGCACCACTTCCCAGTATCTTTCTTTGTCTTTTCGGTGTCCTTCTTTGCTTGCGGCTTGGATTGGCTGTCCTGATATTGTCCATATTTGCTTTTTTCTTTGTTTTGTGGG
Organism: Picea glauca; assembly: GCA_000966675.3. Lineage (NCBI taxonomy): Eukaryota > Viridiplantae > Streptophyta > Pinopsida > Pinales > Pinaceae > Picea > Picea glauca. Next base: position 79,923 of record JZKD02S1247024.1, read on the forward strand.
TTGGGGTGCCCTTTCCTGGATTTTTTTGTGAGGGGTTCGCAGTCCCAAATTGCCACGTCTTTTGTTTGAGCTTCTACCTTCTACTCTATTTTGACGACATATCAGTAGGTTGCACCCAAGGATGAGGTGTCCAAAAATTCCATTTTGGTCTGGATGTATCTATGCAGAGCGCCATGATACTTGAACACCAGATTTCATTCCAAATATTTGATACCCATCTTGTTGTGCAAGGTATGAAAGATATTCGTGAAATCTGGCACTGCTTGGTCTCTTTTTTGCCGCAGTGTGGTCCATTTGGTATACAAGTCGTCATAACTTATGAAAGGGTAGTATTGTTCCTTAATAACATCCATGAAGGAATCCCAGGTGGTTGTGACTTTAAATAATGAGGGTTCCCCTGTTTCCTTTTGCTCACAGAAAGTTTCCCACCAACCTTTGACATGGGGGATGACTTTGAGGAGCACAAAAGTAATCTTTTCTCTATTCGAAAAGTTATGGAAATAAAAATACCGTTATAGTAGATTCAACCACTTGTCTACAACCTATGCATCTATCTAACCTTCAAATATAGGAATATCGAAGTTTATTTGTGCATTGAAGGGGGTGGTGCCTCCGCTCGAAGAACATGCGTCGCCTGTTGGGAGTCGTCGAAGGATTTGTGCGAAACTATCCATCATCTCGTTCCTTTGTTGCGTGAGGGCTTCCTCAATCAAAAATTTGAAAGGATCTCCTGTCCCATCATATTTATTTTCTCCTTCCATGAGAGGTCACTTGGATGTGCGAGAGCTTTTGTCGTCAAGAGAAACAAGCTCGAGACCCAACTCTTTGTACTCCGAGCTCTTTGGGGACATGCATTACGAAGACAAGGAGCATACCGCTCTGATACCACTGATCTTGATTTTATGAGCAGAATGAAATGAATACAGATTGTTAACAGGTGTTTAACACAAAATAACAGAGATACATTAAAAATGGTTTTTTATTCAATAAGGAAATAAGCTGAAACTGTAAAATGCAGCGGAAACAAGCTTGCTGGAATGGTGGCGGCTTATCTCTGAGAAGAGATGTGACAGTTGTGCTCATTCGCAAGAATATGATTACAATGAGGCTATGAAGGCATTTTTTACAATAAGAAGGAATTCCAAAAACCCTGGACATCCAAAAAATTAACCCTAGGAGATGAAGTGCAAAAAGTCACGTGGGCCCCGTTTGGGTAAGTTAGTACATCAACTTCCCGGGGTCGTAACTTTTGCATACGATCTCTGTTTTAGGTGTATGATAGCCCATTGGAAAGGTATTGTCAAGAAGATAATTTTGGGGGATAAATCATACCTTTGTCTATAATTGAGAATCTCAATACGAAAAACCTTCATTTAGGCCCTCAAAATGGCCCCGGAAGTTAAAACTGCTAAAAATAGTAAATTGCCAAAATTGTCAGAAAATTATTTTGAGCCAGTTGGAATAGGTGGGTGGCCACCGATATCCACCTAGATCAATCCTCCCTCATTAGGAAGAAATGGTCTCCATTGCATTGATTTCCCCCATCAGATGAGGAAATTTCTGCTGAATTTGGCCCCGGGTGAGCCACTTGCCTTGGTGCAGGTGCTGCCATGATTTGATGACTCGATAAAGATGGATCCTTTGTTGTCAAGTGCCCTTGATTTGTGTGTCCACAATATGATCGCTGGATTCCTGTTGTATGTAGTCAGGGTTGAGATTTGTTGGTGTCGGCTGCTCTTCTACGTCTGAGGTGTCCAATAATGGTGGGAAATAATTGCGAAAGAGATCCACGTTGAACACTGGGTGCGGGCCAAGGAAACGAGGAATGTTGAGCTCAAAATCATTATCCCCCATGGTCTTGGTGATGGTGTACGACCCATAATGGAGTGGGAGAACCTTCTGATGGGGTCCTGTAAGGCATTCTTTCTACAAGTGCAACCAAACTTTGTCGTCCACCTGAAACTTATGTGGCACCCAATGTTGATCATGGCTCTTCTTGTACTTGTCATTAGACTTTTGTATGATATCCTGAACCTGTTGGAAGATGTGTTGGATCCTCTCAATGGACTAGGTGTCTTTGTCAGCTTCAGTTGGATCAAGAGATGAGTCAGTCGAGGTGACCGCAAGGGGAAGTGCAAAATCTATGGGACCTAATGGTTGGAATCCCAACCCCACCTGAAAGGGGTTGTGGCCGGTTGTGCTACGTAGGGCTCGGTTGTAGCTATGTTGGACATAGGGAAGGATCTCATCCCATGTGTGAGGGTGCTTTGAATTATACATGTGAAGGATATGCACAGTCATTCAATTAACGACCTCAGTTTGGCCATTTGTCTGGGGGTGGAAGGTTGTGGATTTGGTGAGCTTGGTGTCTAGCAGTGACCAGTGGCTCGACCAGAATGTGATAAGAAATTGACTGTCCCGATCTGAGACAATGGTTTGTGGGATTCAAAAATGTACCCAGACTCGTTCAAAGAAGAGCTTGGCAGTGGCCTCTGCTGTGATGTTCTTCTTGTAGGCAACTAGAATCACCATCTTAGGAAAGCGATCAACCACCACAAAAACACAGTCATTTCCCCACTTAGTGGACGAGAGGACCGACATGTAGTCCATTGAGATGGATTCCCATGGCCTGTCAGGAGTAGGAAGAGGGGTGTACAGGCCCTATTTCTTAGTGGTCGGTATGGAACTGACGCAGGTAGTGCAGGACCTGATATACTTGCTAACCTTCTGTTGATGTTTTGACCAGTAGAAATGTTTCTGTAGCATCACCACCCGACTGTAGTGGGATTCCCAAATCATCTTCGCTCGCTCTCTTGATGGAACACATATATGGCCTAGACGACACAACAACCCATACTGAAGATGGACATTATCGACAACTGCGTTTGCACCCAACATTTGGTAGGTGGTGGCAAAGTCAGGGTCTATCTCATAGAGTTGGGGCCATCTAGAGGTCTCATGGCCGTAGGAGTCTAGCACCGTGGTGAGTGCCACGACTGGCGGTCTGCTTAGGCAATCAATGACGTGATTGGTTCTTCCTCTTTTATATTTGATGTTGAGGTGGAATTGCTACAAGTATGTGGACCACTTTTGATACCCAGCTTGGTGCACAAGGTATGAAAGATATTCGTGAAATATGGCACTGCTTGGTCTCTTTCTTACCACAGTGTGGTCCATTTGGTATACAAGTCGTCATAACTTCCGACATGGTAGTATTGTTTCTTAATAGCATCCCTGAAGGAATCCTTGGTGGTTGTGACTGTAAATAATGAGGGTTCCTCTATTTCCTTTTGCTCATAGAAAGTTTTCCAGCAATCTTTGACATGGGGAACGACTTTGAGGAGCATAAACATAATCTTTTCTCTATTCAAAAAGTTATGGACAGAAAAATACCCTTCTAGTAGATTCAACCACTTGTCTACAGACTTTGCGTCTATCTGACTTCAAATATAGGAATATCAAAATTTATTTGTACCTTGAAGGGGGTGGCACTTCCGCTCAAAGAAGATGTGTCGCTTGTTGGGAGTCATTGAAGGATTTGCGTGAAACTATCCATCATCTCGTTCCTTTGTTGCATGAGGGATTCCTCAATCAACAATTTGAAAGGATCTCCTGTCTTTTCATATTTATTTTCTCCTTCCATGAGAATTCACTTGCGTGTGCGATAGCTTTTTTTTTTCAAGAGAAACAAGCTAGAGACCCAACTCTTTCTACTTCAACCTCGTTGGGGACATGCATTAAGACGACAAGGAGCAGACCGCTCTGATACACTGATCCAGATTTTATGAGTAGAACGAAATGGCTACAGATTATTAACAAGTGTTTAACAAAAAATAACAGAGATACAGTAAAACTGGTTTTCTAGTCAATAAGGAAATAAGCTGAAACTGTAAAATGCAGTGGAAACAAGCTTGCTGGAATGGTGGCAGCTTATCTTTGAGAAGAGATGTGACGGCTGCGCTCATTCGCAAGAAGATGATTACAATGAGGATATGAAGGCCTTTTTTACAATAAACAGGAATTCCAAAAACCCTAGACATCCAAAAACCTAACCCTAGGATATGAAGTGCCAAAAGTCACGTGGGCCCCGTTTGGGTAAGTTAGTACATCAACTTCCTGGGGTCGTAACTTTTGCATACGATCTTCATTTTAGGCTTATGATAGCCCGTTGGAATGGTATCATCGAGGAGATTCATGGTTGGGGATCAAGCATTCCTTCGACTATAATTGAGAAGCTCTATCCTGAAAAACCTTCATTTAGGCCCTCAAAATGGCCCTGGAAGTTAAAACTGCTAAAAATAATAAATTGCCAAAATTGTGAGAAAATTGTTTTGAGCCAGTTGGAATAGGCGGGTGGCCACCGATATCCACCTAGATCACTGATATTGCAAATTCTCGACTGGTTTGAGTCCCAACTTCTTGTACCTAGATCTTGTCGGGGACATGCACGAAGAAAAATAAATGAAGAGCAAACCTCTTTGATACCATTAATCCGTATTTATGAGTGAAACAAAATGAATAAAAGATTAAATATAATAACATAGAGATACAAAGAGAAACAACAAATATCCAGTGAACAATAACTTCTATTGAACAAAGAAAATAGGTTTAAATTGTAAAACTACAAAACTTAAAACAACTTGCTTGAATGGTGGTAGCTATCTTTGAGAAGAGACGTGGCTGGTATGCACATTCGTCTAATTAAAATGATTACAATGAGGCTCCAGAGGCCTTTTTAAAATTACTCATGAATTCAAAAACCCTAGATATCGAAAAACCCTAGGAGATGAAACACCAAAAGTTATGTGGGCCCTAATGAGTAATTTGGTACCTCAACTTCCTGGGGTCATAACTTTTTCATACGACCTATGTTTTAGGCGTGTGATAGCCCATTGGAGAGGTGTTTTCAAGAACTACACATTATGTTATCAAAATCTGACTCTGTCTTTAGTTTGACTATGGCAAGCCAAAAAAAAAAACACTGTTTAGGTTCCCAAAACGACCGTGGAAGTACAAAAAGATGTACTGACATGAAAAATTCCAAAATAAGTCAGTTGAAATAGGTGGGCGGCCACCAATATCTACTTGGATGTTGTGTAGGGCTTCATGATAGCACTAGAAGTTCAAAACCCACAATTACAAAGAAATTTCATCATTACAGAGAAACGAGAAACGTGTTGAACTAAAAACTGTCAATAGGATCCAATTGGAATAGGTGGGTGGACACCAATATCCACCTGGATCAATTATCTACTTTAGATGTATTCAATTAAAGTTCTCCACCTTATATAGGCTGATAAAGATTTACAAAAAAAATACATATAGACATTGTTCATGCTAGCAACATATAAAAACTTCCCACTGTAACCTTTAAGGAGATGGGGCCGATATATAATCATATCAAGTTTGTTGATAAAAGTATAGAAGGCGGGCAAGCAAAACCCGACATTTGATATACAAAAATCTGCTGGAAAGTGTAGCAACATGAAGTCTAAAAAGTACAATGTATATCTATTCAAAAACACTACAAACATTTCCATTGGTTATATTTTAGGTTATGGCAATCCTTCTATAAAGGTCTGTGATAATATTCAAAAAAATCATGATCCTTTGTTTCTGAAATTTTCCATTGGCCATGGTTTATCAAAATGCCTGCCTTTGAGAGAGTTAGATTGAATGCTTCATTCCCTATACACATTCTTCACACAGAAGGAATCAAATTAGTTCAACAATCTAATCACTTCTTCCAGAAGAGGGAGCAAGATTATATTATGACATTTGTGGGATTTGTGAATCCAATTTATAACTAACATTGAATCCTCAAAGATTTGGATAGATTTTACACCCTTTTCCCCTGCAAAAAGAAAAATCTTGAGTGCCATTAGTTCTGCAAAATTATTAGTTCTTGGGCTAAGGCCCATTTTTATTTTGAAAAAATGGTGTGCAAAGAGGAAGAGGACTGCGCCCCCTCCACAATTTTGATTATTTTTTTAGGAAGCTCCATAAAAAAAAATCCCAAGGTTTGGAGTAATCTATTTGCTAAGTTTGAATGATGCGAACTGCTGGAAACTCCTTTTCCTGTGGAAAATGTGTCAATATACTCAAAGCTTGAGCAACAATGATATCAAGGATAGTGGGCTTGTTCTTGAATATAACAAAATTTCGAGCCAACCATGTCCCCCAACCGACAATCAAGGGAAGAGCCTTGATACTTTTGTTGGCCACAGTTTGTAACCACAATTTCTAGGCCTGCTCCACATTTGGACCTGCCCAATAACAGGATTGTCGTAAAGACAATGACAATTCTCTCCAAATTTGACGCGTGAAGGGACAATCGATTAGAAGGTGATACACATATTCTTTGTTATATTTTCATAAAGGGCATGAGCCTGGACCTAATATTTGTCTCTTTTTCATATTGTCCCAAGTTGGTACTTTATTAGATAGAGCACACCACATAAAGATACGTGCCTTTAAGGGGCACTTCATCTTCCAAAGCCCTTTCCACCACCAGTTGGGATCCCTTTGGTGGAGGTCCATATTTAAATGTGTGTAGCCCAACTTAGGAGTATAAACCCCATGAGGGGCATGCTAATAGACTAACTCATCCTCCCTATATATGATCCTGATATGAGAAGATTGAAGAGAAAATATATAGTGGTCCCAATGATGAGAAAGATGGCCCCCCAAACCTAATTGATCAACATATTTCCACCCTTTATTCCATATAGTAGTTTTGATCAGATCCACAATCTGGTGGAGAAATAAAATACCTTGATCATGAATATGAGGAAGTAAATCGTTGGAAAGAATATGAGAGTGAACACTACCAGGCTAGGGGTCCTCACTAATTCATACCTGGTTTCCTTTTTTGATATGCCACGCCAAACCTTCCCTTACTACAACAAAGGAATTTGTGACTTCTTTCTAGATGATTGAGCAATTTGCATGAGGTTTGATTGGATTTTTAATCCAGTTTTCCAAAGAATCCAACAAAATATATTTATGTTCCACCATTGTCGTCAATGAGCTAGAGGTCGAAATAATCCTCCAAACAACTTTTTCCGCCGAGGCTATGGAAAAGAGAAAGATATTCTTCAGCCCCCATCCACTAAGAGCCTTTGGCATAGCTAGTCTTTCCCATTTTTCCCAAGCTAAAGTCTGTTGATATTGAGAGCCTGACCGTATAAAATTGAAACAAATCCTCCTAGCCTTTTCCAACACATATTTTGGAATCCATTCTAGAGACATCCAATAAACTGGATGGCCTCCAACTTAGATTTGACCAAGACTAATCTCCCGGTCGTGGAAATCCATCTAGAAATCCATCCTTTTAATATTTATTCCATCTTAGGAATTAACCAAATCCAGTCAACTCTTCTCTAGCGGTTTGGTTTCAAAAAGAAACCCAGGTATTTAATACCAACATCAAGGGGCAAGATTGAGAAAGGAAAATAAGATTTATATATGGCTAAATCATCATCCTCTGTACTTGTAGTAGATAGTGTGGATTTACCTTGATTAATTTGTATACCTATGGTATTCCAAAGATTTAGAATCTCTGATAGTTTCCCTACATCCCTAGGTGCTCCACTATAGAAAATCAAGACATGATCTACAAACAAAAGATGTGTAATTTGCAAATCCAGTGTGATTTTAATGCCTTGAAAATCCCCACTTATGGTGGCATTATATAAAGCTCTACTTAGACTTTCCACCACTAAAAGAAAGATCAAAGGAGATAAAGGATAGCTTTTTCAAAGTCCCCGTTCTGATAAAAAAAAAAGGTGAAGTTGCTCCATTAATCAGAACCACAAATCAAACTGACGAGATGCATGCCATCACCCATTGAATAAAAGGAACTTCAAAGCCCAAATGGGTAAGGAGAAGCCTTAGATAGGACTAGTTTAAACAATCATATACTTTGGAGAGATCAATTTTTAACATGTTTCCTTTTTCTTTACTGATCTTTAGGCTATGTAGGCCCTCCTGAGCAACCTTGATGGATTCATGAATCTAAGGTCCATTCGAAAATCCAAACTTCTCTTTTGATATGGAATATAAAAGGATGAATTTAATTCTTTTGGCTATTATCTTTTCCACCACCTTGTCAATGTATCTACATAAGGAAATAGGAATGAAGTCATCAAAATTTTGGGGTTTGTCTGATTTTGGAATGAGAGCAATGAAGGTTTTGTTGAGGGGATCATGAATGTGCCCAACCATATGGGATTCCTCCACCACTTCTAGGAGGTCCTTTCCAATGAGGTCAAAGAAACTTGTATAAAATTGCACTATCCAACCATCTAGACCCATAATTTTGTCCTTTTGAAATTTGTGGAGAACTTCTTTCAGTTCATCCTCAATGACTTCATCAGAAAAATATTTATTGTTTTCTTCATCTATGAATCTAGGGAAAAAAAGTGTCATCCTGACAATATAAAAAATGTTTATCCTTTCCTCGACTTTGAAGAGAGATTGAAAGTGTTTTTTCCCCAATTTAGCAAGGCCTTCAAAGGAAGAAATCTCCCTTCCCTCTTGATCCTGGAGGTGCCATATGGTGTTTGCATAAGCCTAAAAGAATTTGGTGTTTTCATCCCCATTTGTTAGCCATATTGCACGGCTTTTTTGTCTCCAGATCACTGCCTCTTTTTCCCTAAGGAGTTCCTGATATATGGTCTCTAGAGATTTGAGATCTTCTTTTGAAATTGTAGCATATCCTTCTCCAACCAAGAGATGGATTATTTCTAGTTGATCTTCAATTTGTTTCAATTCCTCCTCATCCTTTATGCATTTAGCAATGGCCCAAGCCACCATATCTTTCTTGACCTTTTTGAGATTTGTTACAAAATGAATATAAGTTGGGGACCCATCTCTAGCATAAAATATTACCCAAGTATCCTTTACAAGGTATTTAAAACTCTCATTAGAAATCTAAGCTGCATTGAAATTAAAAGGACTGGCAGGCTTATTCGGACCCCCAACAATTTCCATCCAGATAGGAGAATCATCATATTCACCCCCACTACCTATCCCTTGTCTGAAATGAAGGGGTAGTTCCAAAATATTTTCTGAAATCATGAATATATCCAGCCACTTTGCCACTCTGTCCTCTCCTTTCTGCTTATTCCTCTAGGCCATAATGAGTTTGATTGGTTCAATATCCATAATCCTATTTTCAATCAGGAAGTGAGTGAAAAAATTAAATTGTGGATCTGGTCTGGCATTAGGACCCCAAACTTCTTCCATACCCATCATGAAATTTAAATCACCCCTGATGATAATACTATTAGTATTAATAAAGGATCTTTTAAAGAGGAATCCCCAAAAAGGGACGTGGTCCGCATGCGGTCCATAGATCTTTAAGACTCAGAACTCCACACCCAAACCTTCCACCAGAAAATATACAACTATGCAAGAGTCAATTGCCCAATAGTTTAGAGCCTTAAAATTCTAAGAGTTCCATCCAACCACCAAACCACCTAATCTGCCTCTTGCATCTATACAAGCAAAATTTGAGGAGGGAGAAAGGGTTTCCAACATTGAAACAATAGAGGCTTCATCCCCTATTGTTTCTTGCAGTAGAATAATAATTGGCTGAGTGATTGAGATCAAGCTCTTCAAGGCATATTTTTTGGAAGGGTTTGCCACATCCTTGTAGTTATAGGATAAAATCTTCATGGGGGAACCCCCTTTGAGTCTTGCGATGCTCTAAGAGCCCCTTAAATTGAAAGTTGTATTCCTGTAGCAATATCAATTAAGGCTTGATTTTGGGCTTTTTATAGGTGAGATTTTCTCCCTCTTCCTTTTTTGATTCTCGAGGCACAAGGGTTCTATCCTAGGCCTAGACCACCTAGGAATGATGATTCATAGGAGGGAATACCCCAATTCTAAAGCTGATAGAGAATGGCTTGATCCTCAGAACCTTCAGAAGAGGAAACTTCAAGGGAAACTAAATCTGGTGGGGAGCACGATGATTTTTGGATAAAGGAGCACACAACAAGGGGTGGAATAGAAGGGTATAAGAGCAGTGGACCATCAAAATCTTTGGGAAAAGGAAGATATTTGAGGGAAGATGACCATTGAAAATTCAAAAAAGAAAGTGCATTAGCTAAAACTATGATGGAGGGAGGATTAAAGGATATCATACCGAAATAAGAAGAGTAAGCCTAAAGTTTCTCAACAGATGACCGATCCCCATCACTTCTATGTGCCTGGGAAAAGAAATGATAGCCAAATCCATTTTCTGTCCAACCCTCAGCCTCAGATTCCACCCCTACATTTGAGATTGCACTTCCCACCATAGAAGACCTATCTAAAGATTCACCATGCGAGCTAGATCCTTTATCCAAAGAGGGCATTTTATGATTCGTTCCATGTGGAGATGCATTCTTTCCTTGATGATACTAGAAGGATTTGGATCATTCACCGAGTGCTTGGCCATATTCATCGCAGTGACGACACCGAAAGGGAATTCCTTCATAATCCAGTCGCTACAATAAAGAAGTATTGTGAGCCCACAAAACCATATCCTCCACTAAACCTTCATGAAGATTTAGGGAGACCAAAATACCAGCAACAAACATCTCCCCAGAGGATTGGAAAAACATATCCGCTTCCAAGAAATTGCCCATCGCATTTCCAATTTCCTTAAAACACTTGATCGACAAGAATTCTGGTGGGAGAGGATCCTCCTCAAATTCCTCCTTCACCTATTTCTTCTCCTTCCTCTTCAAGTTCAAGTTCTAAAAGCACCGCAAGAAAACATGTTCATAAACATAAACAAGAAATGCCTTTACTAAAACCTGATGTGAAATTTGAATTACCTATGTATGATGGTGAAGTCAATGCAAAGAAACTTGATAATTGGGTCAGACATATGGAGGTTTATTGCAATGTGCAACAAATCAAGGATGAGGCAACTCAGATCAAGTTGGCATCACTTAGACTTGCAGGCACAACACTCATCTGGTGGAAAAGAAAGTTGCAAAATGACACACAACAAGTGGGTTATGTATTTCCATCATGGCAAAATTTTATTTCTGCACTTAGAAAGCAATTTTATCCTTTGGGTTATAAAGAGAGATTAGTAAGTGAATGACAATCTTTAAAACTAAGAAAAGGAAAAATAATGCAAGAATACACAGATGGATTTCGTAAGATGGCATTGATGTTAGATATTCTTTTACATACCCAAGAAACTCTTTTAAAGTATATAGGAGGTTTACCTTCACATATTCGAAATACGGTATTCATGTTTGGACCTATTAATCTTGATGAGGTTTTTGTTCAAGCAACATACATTGAAGTAGGGAAAACAAGAGTTGGTGTAACAGGGGAAGTGTCTTCAAGGAAAGAGGACAAAAGGAAGTGGAATGGCAAGAAGGAAAATTCAGTGGCAAGAAAGGAAGATAAGCCCTCTTGCAAGCATTCCAAGAAAGAGGGGCATGATGAGGACCGTTGTTGGCAATTGCATCCCGAGAAGAGACCGAAGTGGTTAAAATAGAAGAAAGGGAGGCAAACAGCTGTAGCAACAACACGACCCACAAACTTGGGATCAAATTCATGTGATGAATCTAAAGTCTCATTGGTTGGTATGACAGGTAAAATTGGTGAAGGATTTGATTGTAGACGTAAATTGTTTCACATAAGGGTCAACATGAGGGACACTAAGGTCGACACATTGCTAGATAGTGGATCTTAATCTAACTTGATTTCAAAGGAATTGGTTAAACAATTGGGATTAAAAACACAAATGCATCATAAACCTTACACACTTAAATGGATAAGCAACAATCATCAATTGCACAAAACCAAACAGTGCACATTAAAATTTGCAATTTCATCTAAGTTTGTGGACAATGTAACATGTGATGTGGTGCCACTAAGTGAATGTGAAATGGTCTTAGGGAGTCGTTACTTGTATGATCGTAAATAAATATTCTACAGGGAAAAGAATCAATATCACTTAACCAAAGCAGGTCAAGAATATGTGGTTCATGCTCATCATTTAAAGAAAAAAAAATGTCTTCAAACTATGGAACAATTAAGAAAGGTAGCTCAAGCAAGCAACACACCTATAATTGTTTCAAATCAAGTAATCGATCTTAAGCAAGAACATGAGATGAATGTAGAATGGAAAATCAATCACACATTTCTTCAAGATGAGATAATGTCGTGCAAATATTACACACATATCAGCTCATTTACAGTCATATTTTTGATACTATATGTTGGTCCTAAAGTATGCACCTGACTACTAAAGGGCAAAGTTAGGCCACTTATCATTTTAGAATGATTGCTTCTTTTAAATTTTTGTTGGTTGGTTCAAGGGTTATTCTATCAAGACAAAGGTAAGTTTGAGTTGGAAGAACGATATGGATAAGGGCCCTCCTTGGCTGATGGCACACTAATGACAAACCAATGAAATTATAGAAAATAGAGGGAAACAACAAACTACTCAATGAATAATCTGCTGCAAGAAGTTTAATACTTAAAGTATCATTTCAAGACATCAAACATGTATGAAAACACAATAATTCCCACAGGTTGAAGAAAACAAATCTTCACCAAAGCATTAGTTGTTTGACAGGTTGGATATCAGTAAAAATAAGTCATACAATAGCTGAAAGAAAATGAAATGTACGTTGCACAAATAAAAAACTATATTCAAGATAAGAATGAAAACACATGAAGAGTTGAACGAAACATTGTCATCAAGAGTATGTTCACCAGGTAGAGAGCTTTAATCCATGCATAAAACAGGTCCAACCAATCTATTGTATTGCTATTCCTTCCTCAAAAAATCCGACCTTTACAATATTCAAAAACTCACTATTTAAAAGAGCTACAGAGGCTCTCGTCCTTAAGGGACTGAGACCTCAATCTAGGGAATTGTTTGTAAAAAAAAATATTAACTTCACTAAGATACTGGAATTAAACATCAAGAGTGGTCCTTATCACACACAAAAGACCACTCTTCCATCTAATCTAGAAAAATGTTGGACTTAATCAAATAACAACTACTACTGTTTCTGCGACAGAACTGATGCATGTGCTAGAGGAAATGAGTTGAATGAAGACATGTCTGTGAGTTGTTGGAGGGCACTGCAGATAACCAGTTGCATGAGAAGAGCTTGTTGAAGTGTTTATGGAACTAATCTACATCTACCTGTGACTGAGACTTAGCTCCCTATCTATGCTTGAGATTTCAGAAGCCAAGCGCACTCTGTACTGACCTCGTTAGTTGCCATCTGTACCCGTGAAATGGTTTGGCTAGAATGTTTGTCGGCCCATCAGACAAGAGGGGAGACATGGAGGTGAGAATCCAATCAGGAGACAGGATGAATGGGCATGGGGTAGATGACATGTAGTGAGGGATACAGGTGGTGCGTAGGGAGAGTAAGAGTAGATAGGTTGGGAAGTGAGTGGAGAGAAGGTGGTGAAAGGTGATAGGGGGAGGTATTGAGAAACAACCTGGGAGGAACTCGGAGTGGGGTGTAGGTAGTAAGCGGATTAGAGAGGGGGGGTCCAAGTTCTTGAGGAGCTGCCACGTTAGGTAGGGCCCACGGTGGGAAAACCACTTGCTCGGAACCCCTCCCCACCGTTAAAGGTAGAATTGTTGGGGGGGTCTGAGTTGTGACAAGGACCGTTGATCTAGAGAGGTGAGCCACCGCTGATGGAGATCAATGTGGGGTTTAATGGAGGACAAGTGTTGGGTGGTGAGAGGAGCGAGAGTAGTGATTAGGATGAGGGGAGATGATGGGTGAGGTGACATGGTGATATGACGTCATTCAAGCACGTGATTGCGAGAGCTGTTGAGGGTGGTTTGGATCCAGACTACCTTTGGGCCTGCAACCCCCCACAAGCTACCACATACCGTTCCAACAAAACCATGGTTTAAATTGCGGGAGTGCTCTGGAAAATTAACGTACGGGCAGTTTGTGTCCCCGCAATGAACTATAGTCATCAATCTGATTACGATCCGAGATCTAGGTGACATTTAACTGCTGCAAGGATTGACGATTCTTGTTGACCTGGGATCAATGGTCTAGATTCACTTCGTACTTTTGGGCTTCAGGTGTTTTGAATGTGAAACATGAAACATCTCCCGGAGGAAAATATCCAAAGTGAATGATCTATCACCATGTGTCATGATGGATGAATGGTATGGATTCACTTCGAAAGTCTGGGCTTCAAGAGTTTCAAATTTCAAGCATGAAGATCTTCCGGAGGAAAATCGCCGAAGTGACGTGGTGGTTTGATGTTGTATGATGTCACAACTACTGAGGTGTCTTAGAAATAACAGTGACACGTGTCACGTGGAAATGGGTGAATGACACAACCAAATGACCTGACATGAATGCCACGTGTCTTGCCTCATGGGTATGTCACGTGTCTCAATTGCTAGTTTCCATGTGCTTCGGCACTTCGAGAGTTTCAAAATGTTAAGAGTGAAGATCTCCCGGAGGAAAACCGCCGAGGTGGTTGATATGATTACATGTGTCCCCTCCAATGGATGGTCCTAATTTACTTCAGGACTTCAGGTCTTTGGCTCTTCAGGATTTTTGAATGCGAAACCTAAAAATCTCCTGGAGGAAAATCCCCAAAGTGAATGATCTGCTGCCGCGTGTCGTGACCGACGAATGGTCCAGATTGTCTTCGAAAATCTGGGCTTTGAGACTTCGAGAGTTTATGAATGTTAAGCTTCAAGAACTCCCGAGGAAAATCGTCGAAGCGACGTGTCAGGTTCTCAGGACTTCGACTCTTCGGGTCTTCGGCAACTCAGTACTTCAAACTTGATATTAAAACCTGCGCGATTCTGGAACCCGAATGGACGAGAGCTGTTCATCTATGATTTGTTGGGTGGATCTTTACCGTCGAAAGTTCACCTATATATTCCCATGGTATGAGCCCAAAATTTGCTGCTCTAGATTGCTGCGTTGTGTGCACGGGCATTTCATGCACATAGAAAAGGCTTGGCAGACCTGCGGTGAACTCAATCAATGGTGCACATGATGACAAGCATTCTGAAACAAATATGACATGTATTTTATCCTTTCAGAAAAACAGAAACAAAAATGCATGAAGACTCAAAAAGGAATAAGGGCCAAGACACTCAGTAGTGGGAAATTGATTTGACCATAAGAAAAATGAAAAATTGATGAAGGCATAGGGAAAAAGAGAGGAGAGGCAGGGGATGCAGACCTAGGTTATAACATTGGTTCCAACTGGGGATAGCTCATCTCTATGAGGTGCTAAGAACTGTAGATCGGTGCCTTGAGATTAGATATCTTCTCTTACCTTTGTTTCTGTCTGTCAACCTTGCGTATCTATTACTGTCCCTCAGCCATGCATTTTATTGAATTAAAAACTGAAACTACACCCCAGTGCCTTGTTGGGCTATGGATTCTTTATTCAAACACAACTAACTAATTAAAAGAAACAATAAAGGAAAGCGTATATGGTACAAGAGGGACCTTCCCCCATCCTCAAGCAAAATAGTGTTTCAGGAAGTGCCCATTTACTGGGCCTCCAAAGATCTGTGTATCGTCTAGATTTTGCAGGATGAACATGTTTTTGTCTAGGACTTCAACAACCTTAAAAGGGCCAAACCAGAGGTTGTAAAATTTATCGTGCTTGGACTTGTCATCCCTTTTGGCATCCCACCTCAAAACCAGGTCACCTTCTTGAAAAATATCCTTCTTGGTTTTCGTATCAAAGGTCGATTTGATCTTTCTCTGGTATGTCTCTGTTCTTTGATCAAGTGCCTCTCTTATCTGCTAAATTTCTATAATCTATATGATCCTCCGTTGGATTTCATTGGGTTCCTCAATATCCTCCTGCAAGAATTTCAGGATTGGTATACCGAGCTGAGTAGGAAAAACAATGTCTATACCATAAAAAAGCTAGAATGGTGAGGTTCCTAGAGACTTCTTAGTGTTTATTCTGTCAGCCCATAAGGCATACTTGAGTTTAGAGTCCCAGGATTTCTTTCTTTCAGTCAACAACTTTTTAATGATCCCGATGAGAGTCTTTTTTGATGATTCTGCCAGGCCATTTCTCTGAGGGTAATAGGGTGTGGAAAGTGTCAAGGAAATGTGGTGACTGCCACAGAAGTCGATCATGGATTTGGACTTGAATGCTTGGGTATTGTCTATTACAATCTTATTGGGGAAACCAAATCTAGCAAAATTATTAGTTTCCAGGAAATTCATGATTACCTTATCAATGGCATTCCTGGTGGGCACAACCATAATCCATTTGGTGAAGTAGTTGGTGGTAGTGATGATCCACTTGTGTTTTCCACTAGAGGGTGGATTTATTTATCCTATGAAGTCTAACCCCCATTGTTGAAATGGACTACTAGCTTTGATAGGTTTCAAAGGCATTGATAGTAACTTATGTTTCTCTGCAAACATCTGACATTCATTGCAGGCTCTAACAGTGGCAAACACATCAGATAAAAGGGTGGGCCAGTGGTATCCTTCCCTTAGGATCTTGAACATTGTGGCCTTCCAATGTTGGTTCCCTCTACACACTCTTATGTGCATTTATGTTGTGACTTGTTTAGCTTCATCTCAATCAAGGCATTTTAACAGAATGCCAACAGGATCCCTCCAATACAAGCTCTGGTTTGAAATGCAGAATTTGATGGCTTTCAACTTGAGAGACATAGCCTTTGTCTTCTTCACATCTGGTGGACATTCAAAATGTTGTAGAAAATAGATGATGTTTTTATACCAAGGTGAAGAGGAATATTTTTCAAATACCTGTAAGTTTTCTTGTCTGGGTTGTATGATGGGTGCATATGATTGGGTGAAGATTTGATGCAACTCTAACACCTTGTAGTTTGATTATGATAGCAATTTGGCCAGTCCTTGCCCCTTGACCATCTTGGTGGGATTTATGTGCAAATCATACTCCAACAGCTTGACAATCCATTTTCATCTTTTCCCCTTGATGTCTGGCTGGACCAAAATCTCTTTGACACTACTGCTAGGAACAAAGGTCGCTATGCTAGACTGTAGCATGTAAACCCTGAATGCCTTGAGTGCTTTGACCAATGCATAATACTGCTTCTCTAATATATCATACTTGAGCTCGACATCTCGGAGGGATATGATGAAAAAGGCTATTGGTTGTTCATGCCCTTCCTCATTTTTTTGCAGCAGTACAACAACAATTGCTTCCTTTGAGGAAAAGGAAAAGATGAAGAACTCTTTGGTATAGTCAGGGCTGACCAATACAGGTGCTTCGACTAAAGCTTGCTAGATTGTTTGGAAAGATGATTTTTTCTCCGAGGACCATTTTATCACAACATATTTTTTCAACATGTTAGTAATAGGCTTAAGAATCTCAACAAATATTGGCACAAAACATTTGAGGAAGTTTATCTTACCAATAAAAGACTGGACAACCTTTTTGTTTATGGGGATCACGCTTTGTTGAATGGCACAAACCCTCTTTGGAACAATTTTTATGCCTCCCACTGATATGATGTGGCCCAAGATATTTCCTTTTGGCATGGCAAAGTGATACTTACTAGGATTGAGAGATATCCCATACCTCCTAAATTTCTTGAAAACCTGCTCCAAATGCTGCAAATGTTCCTCATCAGACTTGGAGAAAATGGCAATGTCATCTAGGTATATAACCATAAATTTGTCTTTCTCCCCCACAAAAGCTATGTCCATGGCCCTTTGAAAAGTGGCCCCTGTGTTCATGAGCCCAAAGGGAATCTTGTCATACACGAATGTTCCCCATGGGGCGTTGAATGTTGTCTTTTCTTTGTCTTCTTCACAAACTACTATCTGGTTATAACCAAAGTATCCATCCAACAAGGAAATTTTGTGTGCACCTACCACCCTCTGTAAAATATGATCCATCTTGGGGAGGGGGTAATTTTCCTTCAAAGAACACTTGTTTATATTTCTAAAATCAACACATAAGTGTATATCCCCACTCTTGTTCCTTACGGGTACTAAGTTTTCCATCTAGTTTGAATACCTCAATGGTGCAATAATCTTGGCATCCAACATTCTTTTTAGCTCTCTCTAAATTATAGACATTAACATGGGATTAAATTGTCTAATCTTCTGTCTAAATGGCTTAGAGACAGTTTTTAGAGGGATCTTGTGTTGGATGATGTTAGTATCAAATGTCTTCAAATATTCATAGGACCATGCAAAAGTATCAACAAATTTTTTAATGAGACTGACATACCTGTCTTTTTGTTCTGTAGCCAATGCTTTGGACAACTTGATGATCTTGGGATTCTCAGTGGTCCCAATGTTGCACGCTGTCACCTCCTCTTCTTGATTCCTCATGGCAGTTCCTTTGTAAACATCATTGCTATTGAACAATCTTTCCAATGGCACTAGTCCTCTCAAAATGTGATTGGTTTTCAACTCCACAATATCATGACCAGCCACTGTCTTCAGCAGATGAGAAGATTGTTGATCTTCTAATTTTTCATTTTCATCTTCTTAACTTTCTTGATCAATTGAGATATTGGAGAATTCATCAATGGTGTGAAGAAAACTCTGCAACTCTAAATCATCACTAAAGACTTGCCAGTGGTTTATGTTGTCTGGTATGGCTATTCTATGTCTTCTTTCCACCTGATATTTAATATTTGGGACAATGGGAGGCCTGAATGTGCTGGCAGCTAAGACGAGAGAATCAACTTTATGATTTTGTTCTATGGGAATGAAAGAGAGGTTAAATGCTAGAAATAAATTATCAATCAGATCCCATACCTTGTTCATGTACTGCTTGAGCCTTTGTTGCTTAGTTTGATAGATATTTCTCACTTGATTGATGACCAACTCAGAATCACCAAAAACTACTAAACAATCAATGACCATGTCTTTGGCAACCCTCAATACCAATACCAGAGCTTCATATTTTGTTATATTGTTAGTAGTCTCAAACTCTAGCTTATAAGAGAGGGTTATTACTTCTTCTGACTGGGAAATAAGGAGAATACATGCACTAGATCCTTCTTTTGATGAAGATCCATCGAAATACATCTTCCACACCTTGTTTTGTTGGCCATTCATTGGGTGATCTCTACATTGGCTGACTGATATTTCAGGTTCATCATCATTTAAATGAAAAATAGACGAACCAAACCCATCCTCAACAACATAAATGGGGTGATTTTTTGGGTTTTGATGATCACTAACTATGTAGGATAACCTTACCTCTATGTATAACCTCCTGTGCTCACCACCAAACACAAGAATGGTGGAATATGTGAGGTCCATTTGAAATGATCCTCCAACCTTCTTAGCCCAAGTTATGGATAAGAGCATGCCAAAATTTGGGGGGATTTCGGCCACCACAATATCCATCACTACACTCTTTATGGGTAATTGTGCTAGAGAAACCACCATATCCTTTATCAATCCCATGCATTTTACTTTCTTAGAGTCAAAGGAATACAGGTCTTGGTAAGGCTTGGTAATCTCCAAAGCTAGTTCTTCCATAAAAACTTTGGGCATGACATTATGAGAGGGTCCTGGGTCCATAAGATAGTTGTGTAGAATCTTATCATGGACATTAAGATATATATAGAAAGGAGGAGAAGAATCAGAGCCATCCTTAATGTGTGGGCCCACAGTAATGGCTGTGTTTTCACCCTATAGACTAATGACATCATAAGATACACTAGAGGGAGTAGGTTGCAGAAATTTCATGATGGATTTCTTTAAAGGTTCATTTTTTAACAATTCTGTCAAAGGGACGAGAATCTTGATCTTGCTCAGCTCATGTTCCAAGCTGAAAGAGGTTGGTGTCTTATCAACTTCCTTTGTTTCAGGGGCAAGAGGTTTTGATGGTGGAGATGACTGAGTTTTATATGGCATACCTTTATTTGGATTTGGCTTGGGAGGGGCTTCTTCTTGTTTTCCTTGATAAGAGGTGGTGGCCTTGGAAGCTCCATTTCTCATCCTCAAATCGTATTTCTTCTTGGGTTGACATTGAATAACTCCCTCTTCCCCTATCTAATCATCAAATTGATTTGACAATTGTGATACCTCATATTCTTGCTATGTTCAGTGATTGGTATAATAATCTGTCTCATTGAAAAGCACAACAATATCGTCCACAGAATCATTGTCTGCATCTATCTCCTCAATCTAATTATTTTGGAAAGGGGGCACTACCCTTTGATCATCAACATTTCTCATTTCTATATGCATTACTTTAGGAGCGTCATTAGGCCTTTTGAATTGGTTCTGATTTCTATTACCAACCCCTTGAAAAGTTATGTTTGGTTGTTTGGATTCCCATTTTAGCTTTTCTATCTCAGAAGTCGGATCCTTCAAATTCTTAGTCATCTCTTCAAGTTGGGGATCAGATGTAGCTGGGTTAGAGGAGGTATGGGCATCCTCTCTCTATTTTTTCTTCTCTTTATCAGATC
>JZKD02S1247024.1:131997-143725 GCA_000966675.3 Picea glauca
GTAAAGCAGAAACCACCAAACAACAATGTCTTGACTGGTTTCTTAGATCACTTGTCGCACTCCTTGGTAAGGATGTAGCTTCCACCTTCCCACAATCTGAAGAGGAAGCCATTAGAAAGGCTCAACAATATGACCTCATTTACGCACAGTCAGGATACTTGTACACAGTACTTCCTGATCTTCCAAAACCTGTGCCATTTGGCCAGGACAAACCGAGGATGTCTCATTCAGCAGACGGACTCATAGGCACCACCACGCACCATGGTCCACAACCCCAACCACCACCGATGTATGGAACACCTCAATACCCGCCGGTATATGGGGGCACTCCTTATTTTCCCCCACCCACTTATCAACATCCATATCCTGTTGCTATACCTCCACCCATCAGTGGACCACCACCGGCACCTCCCATACATCCACCTATTCCCTCAACCAGCGGTACCCCCTCAACATCAACTTATAGTACTAGTGAAAGCACATAGCCTTCCTATGTACCCTATGGGTCGGTACCACCGCAAAATCCATACTTCCCTTTTCCCAGACCTCCACAACCTATGGCTCCCCCACATCCAAATGCGGGGGTGAATTTTGTTCAACCTTCCGCTGCTCAACAGTACCAGAATTTTGAACAATTAAATACAGCCAACCCAACTCATCCATCGAACAATAAAAGGAGGAAAGGATGGAATAGGAACAACAACAATCCTGTTCAAGGTGGGAATTAACCCCCACAACATCCACCCACTGGGGGCAACCCGAACCAAGAGAACCAAAACCCCCAAGGGGGCAATAAAAACAAACGCCAAGGGCAGAATACTGTTAAAACTATCCACCCTTGTGCTCTTTGTGGCGTATATGGTCATTACACTCACCATTGCCCACAGATCGCTGATTTCAAGAGGTTGAAATATTCTGGGAGCCTTCCCCCTCCTCTTGCGCCATCTGCCCCGCAACAGGCACAACAACAATACACGCAACAACCACCTCCCGCCGTGCTGCAAAATCCTATCCCACATCAAGGTGTCATCAACACCCAGCAGGACACGCAACATCCCCCACCTAAGGTGGGCCAGTACCATAATCCCAACAATCCAGCAGAATGAACAATTCTCCTCACCAGTGAGGAAGAGGTTCTTCTGCAAACACGCAATCGTCAGTATCCTCCAACAGCTGAGTCTACTCCCATCTCTTTAGAGACAACCCCTACACCAACAAGACCCCCATTAACGATCCCTCGCTCTTCGGCCGAACTACCATTACGCATCCCTCGCATCCCATTGCGCAGGAATGTCCACAATCCACAGGCTAGGGCAGCACATAATTATAGCTTGGTAGATGACTTAGCGCAATCCCCGACTGCCATGTCAGTTCTGGAAGTCCTCCAGACTTGTCCTACACAACGGAAATCATTACTTTCCGTGATGGGAGCAGTCGACCCTGCTGATACTTGACTCATCACCTTTGACCTAGATAGATGCGAACCACGTCTTCCCGCCGTAGTTGCTATTCAAATACTAGTCAAAATACGGAACATAACCATCCATCGGTGTATCATCGATGAAGGGGCATCTACCTGTATCATGTCCAAAACAGTATGGCAGAAACTTGGTTCCTCGGACCTCTTACCCTCCGCCATCACATTACGAGCTTATGATGGAAGACCATCATCCCCCGAAGGGCTCTTCCAAAATGTCCCCGTTGAACTCGGAGGCAAAACCATCCTCATTGACATTGAAGTTATCGACCTTCAACTCGATTACAATATCTTGTTTGGCCGTACCTACATGTATGCTATGAAGGCAGTGGCATCATCCGTCTTTCGAACAATCATGTTCCCCCACGATGGAAAGATTGTGACCATTGACCAGGTCTCGCATTATGAGCCTAACCCATCTGCCAATCTCGATAACATTCTTCCTCTCATTCACTCAAACCAGGACACATATCCACTCATCGAGATGGGTCCTGGGATTTTCAAATATCCATCCTTGTTAGGGACATATCATGGAGCACCACCACTCCTTCCCCCTAGCCAAGTATGCGTCATTTCCTCTAACGAAACTCAACAAGAGGATACTCATCCACCTCAGGAGGCTTCAGTCATTCCTGACGTCTCAACAGTCGCAACACCACTCCCACAGGAGCCTCCTGCGCCCTCGTCAACCCCTATGGTCCACAAATCAACACCCCCCCAGGGGCCTAATCCCATTTGGGAGACAGTTCCCCGACCTCTCACTCAAATTCCCTTCTTTTACCCTCCACCCGATATAGAAGCTTTCCAGGTAGCCACAACACTCACCCTACCCAATATGGTGCTAGCTATCCCAGTGTGGTACTTACATCCACCTGAGATGGTCCCTCGCCCACAGGCAGGACTCCCCATGACGATTCCTGCCCTTACTCCCAATACCCCCACTACTCCCATACTCCCTACCCCCCCTGCCACAGCCGGGGGCAGGAAAACGAAGAAGGAGCCCACCAATCCACTTCCTCCGCGCATTCCACCACCTTGTGCATTGTGTGACAAAGAGGGCCACCAAACCAACAACTGCCCATCACTACCGGAATTACGGAATTTGATTCCCCCCAATCCAACCCCCACACCACCCATTACTACTGCTACCACTCAACCTTCCAGTAGTAAAGGGTTGAAGACCAAATTTGCATGTGCCATCTGTTCTGAGTACGACCATTACACCCATCATTGTCCGGCACTGCCTTGTTTTCGACAGGCATTAGCTATCGTAAGCCGCGACTTTCAGAACAACCCACGCCCTGATACGTCATCCACAACACCACTTACTAACATTCGCTATGTCACCACTTCAGTCAATGAACGCATGATATGCCCTTGCTCTCTTTGCAACTCATTGGCTCATTTTACATACCAATGTCCGATGATCGTCGAATATAGGCAACGTCAATTAGCCCTACTGCACCAACCCACAGCAGAGGTACTTGACCTTACTTCACCACTGGTAGATCCTCACGTCATTTCCCCCGAGCCCGAGGCACTCCCTATACCTCCTTGGTTCTTAGATGGCATATTTGAGGATTTACCTCGTAACCCTCCCAACTCTCCTGCTCATCCCCCTGCGGATATTTCCCATCCAACCACCATGGGTATCCCTCAGTGTTTCAACATATGGTTCATGACGAGCGAACCCTCCCCGTCTGCTCGCACCTCTCCCCTTGCTTCACCAGCAGGGGGAAATCACCCTAGAGCGGAGATCACTCCTCACGATCCATAATATTCCCGTCGTTTTCAATGTGACGAAGAAATATTGGAAGAGTTACAAAGCCCGGACTCTCCCTGGGATGCACTCCATCATCGTGCACTCTTCCATCCGCAGGAAGCCCTCATGCCTCCTAGCCACAATCCCATTTACACGGTCGAAACCAAAGACTTTATCCCACCAGGGCCTATCGATTGGTTCAACAATCCTATTCCAGCACCCGACGCTTTTGAAGAAGGTAACCTGGCTAACATTTCCCCCACCATCAAAATCGACATTTCCATTAAACCGGGCATCGTCGAGGAAATCATCATTGGAGCCGCTTGTACTCCACAGGAAATCACTGCCTACAAAGCCCTCTTCCAATAATATAGGGATATATTCGCTTGGTCATACACAGAGATGCCTGGCCTCGACCCCTCCATTGTCGAACATCGTATCGACACCTGGCCAGACATCACACCAGTTCCCCAGAAACAACGACCGCTACATCCATCCAAGGCCGCAGCTATCAAAGCCGAAATCGATAAATTGCGTATGGCCGAATTCATTTACCCCATTGCTTATACATCATGGGTTTCCAACCCTGTACCCGTCGACAAAAAACAGGGATCTATTCGCGTCTGCACCGACTTTCACGATCTCAATAACGCATGTCCAAAGGACAACTTCCCAACGCCGTTCATCGATCAAATTATCGATGATTGCGCTGGCCATGAGGCTCTCTCCTTTATGGATGGATTCTCTGGTTATAACCAAATTCAGATCCACCCAGCCAATCAATACAAAACCGCATTCATTACCCCCTGGGGTACATTTACATATCATGTCATGCCCTTCAGCCTCAAAAATGCCGGTGCAACTTTCCAGCGGGCCATGACATACATCTTTCATGATCTGGCTGCTATCATCCTCGCTTACTTAGACGACCTCACCGCTCGATCCAAGAAGCGTACCCAACACCTTGATGATTTACGAATCATCTTTCAATGGTGTCATCAATATAACATTCGCTTGAACCCTCTCAAGTGTGTGTTTTGCGTCACCGCAGGGTGCCTCCTCGGTTTTATCGTATCACAAAGCGGTCTTACCGTGGACCCCCTTAAAGTCAAAGCCATCACCGAAATTCCACCTCCTCGGAATTTACGACAAATTCAGAGTCTATAGGGCAAAGCTAACTTTCTGCGACGCTTTGTTCCTGATTACGCTATATGCGCACATGGTTTCCTTCACTTATTGCGTCACGACATCCCTTTTCATTGGGACGATTATTCCCAACAGTCGTTTGATGATCTCAAAGCAGCGCTTTCCAATGCACCTCTGATTAGTGCACCGGACTATAATCGCGACTACATCCTCTACGTATCAGCCTCTGCTGTATCAGTATCCAACGTCCTCGTCCAGCTCAGAGATGACAATCGTGAACACGTCATTTACTATGTCAGTAAGAACCTCTCAGGACCACCCCTGAAGTACAAGCATGAAGAGAAACTAGCTCTTGCAGTTGTCCTTGTAGTTCAGAAACTACGCCATTACATTCTGCTTCGCACCACCAAGGTCATCGCAGATTCCAACCCTATGCAATACTTGCTCAGCCGTCGCCAAGTTAACGGAAAATTCGCTCGATGAATCATTATCCTTCAAGAGTACGACCTTGAGTTCTCAACACCTAAGAGTAAGAAGGCCCTCGTTCTCGCTGAACTTGTCACGACCCTTCCCTCTGACACACCCAGTACCCCCGTCAATACCGACTTCCTCGACGAACATCTCTTTTACATCGCTTCTGATGATCCTTGGTATGGCGATCTTCTCGTCTACCTACGAACTCAAAAGTTAGGTAATCACCTATCATGAGATGATCGTCGGTGCATTCGCCATCAGGCCCCCCGCTATCTCCTCATCGGTGACATCCTATATCGGCGGGGCATCGACACCATTCTTCGTCGCTGCCTGACCATTGACGAGGCCGATAGAGTCTTAAACGACTGCCACAGTGGCGCATGTGGGGGCCATCTTTCGGGCATATCCACCGCGCAAAATATCATCCAGGCCGGTTACTTTTGGCCTACCCTGTTTCATGATTGCATTCATGCCGTGAAACGATGTGAGCAATGTCAGCTCTATGCCAACAAAGCCTGTGCTCCCCCCACCCTTCTTCACCCTGTCATTACTGCAGGCCCCTTTTGTAAATGGGGCATTGATTTTATGACTTGTAATCCCCCCTCCAGCAATGGTCACAAATACATTGTTGTCGCGGTCGATTACTTCACCAAATGGGCCGAAGCTATGCCCACCTTCAACAACACCGCTGACACCGTAGCGCGTTTTTTCTTCAACCATGTCATATCTCGGTTCGGAGTACCACTCCAACTTGTCTCCGATCATGGGACACATTTTGAGAATGAGATCTTCGTTGAACTCTCATTTCGGTTAGGCTTCTCTCACGAGTTTGCCTCACCATACTACCCTCAGTCAAACAGACAGGTCGAGGCCGTCAACAAAGTCCTCAAGACCATGTTACAACGCACGGTTAATAAACATAAAACCAACTGGCATCATATGTTATTTTCCACGCTATGGGCTTATCGAACGGCGGTAAAGACTGCCACGGGTTTCACGCCCTTTCACTTAGTCCATGGGGTCGAGGCAACTCTTCCCATCGAGTGCGAAATTCCCACCCTTCGCACCGCCATTGAGATTTTACCTGACACTGCCCCAATAGAGCAGCGCTTGCTAAACTTGGAGTCTCTGGATGAAGATCGACAATCCTCATTACAAAACAACGAGGTAGCTAAAAAATGATCCAAGGCTACCTTTGATCGCCATGTCAACCTTCGCTCATTTCACGAAGGCGACCTTGTCCTCGCCTATGATATCGCTCACGATACCTTTGCCCACGACAAATTCAAATCACTTTGGCATGGCCCGTACATCATCCAACATTGCCTCACCAAAAGTGCATACATCTTGGCCTCCCCTGAAGGCCTCACGCTTAAAGAACCCGTCAATGGGTTATACCTCAAGAAATTTTATGCTTAAACGTAGTCAAACTACTTTAGGTTAGTTTTTCTTTTCTAGCGTTTTTTAATCTTTTTTGATCCCACATCTAAACTATCCTTTGTGCTATTGACAGATGACTTCTCCACCAGCTTACCACATTGGTTACGCCGACGATGCCAGCTGTTGGACACAAAATCTCGCTTCGGCTGCTTGGGCTCTCTACACCCCTTCACATGAAATGCTACATTCCAGCGGCATCTGTTTAGGGCCAGCAACCAATAACCAAGCTGAATACACTGATGTCATTGGCCTCCTGACCGACACCCAGCATCATCATATTCGTCACCTTAGAGTTTTCATCGACTCCCAACTCGTCGTTCTCCAGCTCAGCAATGTGTACCGTGTACGCGATCCGTGCCTCTTTCGCAAATACCTGCAGGTTAGATTATTATCTTGACATTTTGATTCCATTACATTTACACATATTCCTAGAGAATTGAATCAAATAACAGATGACATAGCTAACATGGTGCTAGACTGGCATATCTCACATCAAGCTACACATACATAAACATCAAATGTATCCTGTCACAACATATAGATAGAATCAACATCACCATCATCAAACCAAAAGCACATGTAAACCACAGTTGGATCTCAAACAACATGTATACTCATATATATATGTGGGCCTCTCAGGCCATCCAAATGTTTACATACACAAAAATATCCATTGGCCCGCAGGCCAGTGCCACATCATGGTACAAAAATCGGCTCACCAGCCTATCAAAACTGTATACAAAATACATGATGCAATCAGGGTGCCTCTAACACACCACCAGCTGCCCCTCCCTCAGGAGGAGGAGGTGGCCCACCCCCACCTGCCCCAGGCAGTGGTGGTGGAGCACCTGCTGGACCCCCCTGCCCAGGCGGCAGGCGTCCGCTAGTCATGGCGGCGAGCACAACTGCTCGCCGCATGATCGACTGCCATGATGGCGGTAACCCGATGCACTGCTCCAGGAACTCCTCATCCTGGATATGGCTCCACATGCCCTCAGGCACGTCTCGAAACACCGTCTCAAAATGACGGTGGATATCATCATCACCACCTCCGGCTGCGGCCGGAGGAGCATGTGATGGCCCCGCACTAGGGTCATCAAAACGACGCCTCCTCGCCGGTCTCCCGGGCTCTGCTGGTGCCCCCGCAACCTCATCCCGTGGCCGCCTCTCGCCACGCGGAGGTCGCCCCTCTCGCTGCACCGACGGTCTATATAACTCCACCTCACGCCCACGAGGTGCCAAATCTGCACATGCACCAAACAAACAACAACAGATGGTATCAGTGTCTATACATCAAACATGTGCACTACTATATCAAAATCATAGTGCAAAATCAAAAAATCTAAATACATAACATACCTCTATGATCAAAACCCTCCCCAGGAGGTAATACCATCTGCAGGTCCCCCCGGAAGTCTACCCCAGCATAAGGGAACCGCAACATCACCTGCGGCATCTGCCGCCATATCTGCATGAAGAAAAATCTATGACCACTGCCTCAAGCGCGACTCACGTACCCTTGGTGCCTCCAGTAGCACCCTCGGGCGCAACATCGGCACCCTCTCGAAGAAAAAGGCCACCAGAATGGATCCAAATGTGAACTCCCAAGCGCCTATGGACCGACACCGGTCCAGCTGCGCGATCATCCGTGCATGAAGGGTCAGACCCCAGGCGAACCGCTCACGGCCCACCACCACCCTCTCCATCAAAATCAGCTCCCCACCACTAATCCGATGGGGTGCTCAAGACCCATACACCTGCACTATCATCGCTGCTTCGCAACGATGCAACAGGACATCTATCCCACTGATGCTCACTGCCGACCCAGTCATATAGTGCTCACCTGAGCAGTATCGCTCGGCGACTGTCTCCAAATGAGTGTCCCTCGGCAGCAAAGGATCTGCCGACAACGGTGTTCCCCGGAAGGGGAGCCCCGTCAAAAAACAGGTGTCCTCCACCGCAGTGAAGGCGATCTCCTCTCCTCGCATGAGGAAGCAGTGTCGATCAGGGCTCCACATCTCGATCAAAAACTGGATCAAGTACTCCTGCGACCGTATCAAAGAGCAATAAAAAAACTTTATCAACCCACTGGTTGCTAAAGCTGCTCGAACTGCCGCTCGAACTGCCAGTGGTGCATTGGTCACAACCTCTCGTAGCTGTGACCAGTCTCACTCACGCCACCGTACATCCATGATCTCTTCTCGCCACCTGCACATAACCCAAATTCCTATATTAGCTTAGGCAATCATCCAACATATCAAAAAGCTAAATTCATCACCCTGAAACCTTGCCTCAAAGGCGCGGTATTACCACCCACAGGCGCGCACACATGCACACCTGTTCACTATATAGGCACGCATGTGTGCATGCCTATTTTTCCCACAGGCGCGCTCGAGAGCGCGCCTGTTCATAATACAGGCGCACTCTAGGGTGTGCCTGTCCAACCCACAGGCGTGCTCAGGAGCATGCCTGTTCACCCCACAGGCACGCACTCATGCACGCCTGTCTACCCTACAGGCGTGCCCCTAAGGCGTGCCTTAAATTCCTTTTAACGCGCACACATGCGCGCTTCTTCAGTATGAAGGCACGCACTCATGTACACCTTCCACTGAGTCGCCCGCGCATGTGGGCCCACCCTCTACCCAAAACCCCCTAAAACTCCCATACGACCCCCCGTACCTACCCTGCCCAAAAATTGGAAACCTATAACTATGAAGGATGTTCAGACCACTAACCTGAAACTCGCACGCCATGAATCGGATACCTTGTGCTCTCAGAATCACGCAATATCCTCTGAATCTGCTCGTAAACTCACTGTAGCAGCAAGTACAAATGAGGTGGCAATGTGGGCCCTACAACTATATATAGGCCTTTTTCCAAACTTCCACTCACCATTCTGGGAGCCCACGGCGTCCATTTTTCGAACCGTCTTCAGCCACGGGATCAGCGTCCCGCCACCTACATCATGACTGTCCCAGGGCAACTTTTTATCCTGAGCCCCCGGGGTGCCCTTTTTTTCATATCATAACCAGGTACGCACGCGCATTATCACATTTATCTAATACATGTTCATATTTGTTCTTCTCTTCAGATATTGTTCACTTTGGGTATTTGGTTGTTCTCTGTGCAGGTACTTGGTCATCATCTCTTCGCATCATTCCTTCAGGTATATACTCAGCACTGGCATGTAGTCTCTCCCACTGTATTGCATTTACATTCCCAGTCACACCCCCTGATTTTGGCCTTTAGGATACCCATTTCCGGCTTTGCAGTACTCACACCTCTATTTTGCATCTACGGTACTGGTACCCAGTAACTTTCTTACCCACATGAGTTGTCTCATTCATAGCACCCTTTTTGCACTTATGACACTCATGCTATTCTTCTTTACCCTTTAGGGATGGGAGTCCTCTTAGTCTTTCATCATGTTGCAGATCAACCACATACTCCTTCTCCTCATTTGGCTAGCTTTCCCACATGGACTCCCAGATCATCGCTTTATGCTTCAGTTCATTTTACCTGCACATCCGCAGGATCATGACCCTCCATTTCATCCACCATCAGTTTTCCCATCTGCGAACCTATTTCCATTTCACCTACCTCATACAGAAACTCGCCAATGGGGCCCCCACCCTTCATCAGTTTCCCAAGAAATTTCTGCCCTACCTGGGGCACTCATTTCACACTGGGGCACCCGTTTCTGTATTTGTACATTTTTCCCCAAATTCTTCATTATTTATTGTACAAACACATGTTCGGTTCTTTGTTTTTTGTCGTCACTGTTGGCGACCTACTTTCCTGTTGGCCACACGTAACCCATGTCACCCTTGGTTGGAGAATCACTCATCATTTCCCTTAGCGACATCGTCTATATCTTTAGAATACTACCCCAATCACTTACCATTTATCCTCTGAATTTGTTCACCTTGTCCCACCTCTGGCACAACTTATCCTCAGTCTTGGCGTCCCCCCGACACTCGACCTTGTCACACGGTTGTGGCCACTGTCCGTCTCATACATTCTCCAGCCAAGGGCAGCCTTGAGTCTTCCCACTTCTTGACCTCGTCCATGTACCTCTGCCACTTCCTCACCACCGTAGATTTCGTGAAGCCCTTTTCTTCTGGGAGTCGCGTCCCCCTTTTTTCGACATCAACACACTTTTCCAAAAGGGAGACATTATCTTGATTATCATTTCCCATTCAATGAGAGATCTTGGACGACATAGGGGGAAACACCATTGCTCCCTGCTGTCGTTGACCCCCATAACATTCGACACCAACACTTTCTTATGTTGCGGTGGGTCTTACTTTGCGACTATTGCAGTTTGTATTATCAGTTGCCGAAGACCTCTGAACTTGGTAGGGCCACCAATGCCCACATCACCATCGCTGTTTACTTCCGCGACCATTACCACTAGTTCAAAGTATGTTCCTTTGCAAAATTGTCTTCTGCCTTTATCATTCCGCCCCTGAGGGCGCTGCAGTTGTCTACATCAACACTTCAGACGTTTTTTTTTTTTTTTTTCTTCAGCTTTACATCACACTAGCATGGGGCCTGCCTGCCCTGTTTGTACACACTTGTATATTGATACACACCTTGTGGAAGTTCGGGATCTCAAGGTTCCTTTCTTCTCCAACGGATTGCTCTATACAGTCCAACTCTTGCTCTCCCTTACAACACCATTCTCAGTAAAAGAAACATTGATGAATTTCGGCTATACGTTTTTCTCCTAACCTCATCCATCAGGGGGCATCTGTTATCACTGAAATTTCGTCCGCACAGGGCGACAAGAACTGCGCATCAACAAAACAGAAAAAAGTCATTCATGGCCAAAGATTAATTCCTCAGCATTGCAAAAGAGTCAAAAAACTATACAAATGACCCAAAAAATTGAAAGGCGCTTTACATCATCTGGCCGCGCATGCGCACGCGCATAACAGAAAAGTACAAAGAGCGCATATGTGCACAAGGCGCGGCTGTGGGGCGAAAAACCCACGCGCC
The DNA here is from genome assembly GCA_000966675.3 of Picea glauca. NCBI lineage: Eukaryota > Viridiplantae > Streptophyta > Pinopsida > Pinales > Pinaceae > Picea > Picea glauca. The sequence goes on from JZKD02S1247024.1 coordinate 143,298, forward strand.
TGCTAAACGACGCATTTATTGAAATTGGTCGGCCTCCCAACCACTAATGGATCGGCTCCCAAGTCGACTTGACACCAAATCCGAGCTCAATCCTCATGGTGGGATGGTCAAAGACCTAATTGTGCCCTAAAGAGCCCCTTTTCACATTCAAAAGAGGTTGCATAATAACCCAATGCTTGGCTATAAAAAGCCATGGATGAACACCATTTTCTCAAGGAATTCTTTGTATTGTTATGCTGTTGAGGTTGCTAGAGACTCATTCTTTAACAATAGACATAATCAACACCATTTCATAGGCTTTCCACCTCTCACTAGAGTGGACAAGCTTGGAGTTCTTTCACCCACATTCTTCATCTTTCATTGTAAGGAGAGCAATCAGTTGAGGGCCTCAAGAGCCTTCCATTGGAGAGGGAAGGGACCCAAGTCCT
>JZKD02S1247024.1:150708-168189 GCA_000966675.3 Picea glauca
ACCCATGGCCTTGTTTTATAGCACCTCTTTGAGGTATTGTGCAACCAACTTGTAGTGTGAAAAGAGGCTAATTAGGGCATTTTTAGGTCTTTGACCAGCCACCCAGTTGGATCCAATCTATATTTGAGTGTCAAATCAACTTGGAAACTGAACTAGAAGTGGGTAGGAGGCCGACCACTCTCATAAATGTGTCATTCTCAGATGTGCACAACTTTTAGTGACCACAGTTGCGCATTGGGTGCATGTGTGCTTTTCCTACATTTCTGTTTTGCGCATTTGCGTGCGCGCCCTGTGTAGTCATAACGCACTTTAATTTTGTCATTGGTTGTATAGTTTTTGACCCTTTGGAAATGATTTTGTGGTAATTTTCGTCCATGGGTGACCTCATTACTGTTTGATGATGCTCAATTCTTGTAACCATTTGCGGACGAAATTTCAGTGATAATAGATGCCCCATGATGGATGAGGTTAGGACCATAAGTATAGCCAAAATTCATCAATGTTTCTTCTAATGAGAGTGTCGTTGTAAGAGAGAGTGATAGTGGGATTGTCAAGAGTTACCCGTTGGAGGGAGAAGGGAACCTGTATAACCCAACCTTCCATAAGGTGTGTAAAAATAAATTGAGTACAAATGAGGCGGGCATGCCTCATGCTCATGTCATGTAACTCAGAAAAGGAATGGTGTGTTGATGTAGACAACTACAACGCCCTCAGGGTCGATCATGATAAAGGAAGAAGACAAGGCTACAAAGGAACATACTTTGAACAGTAGGTAGTGACATCTGTAAGAAATATCATGGATTCTGTAGGCATTGATAGCCCAGCCAAGTTCATAGGTCTTTGAAAAATATAAGAGATAACTACAATAGTCGCAAAGTAAGACCCACCGTAACATGAGAAAGTGTTGAATTCGAATGTTACGGGGAACAACAATAGCAGGGAGCAATTATGGTTCTCCCTATGTCACCCAAGACCTCTCATTGGAAATGTAATGAGAGTCAAGATACTGTCGCCCTTCTGGAAACTGTGTTGATGTCGACAAAAAAGAGGGACGCGACTCCAAGAAGCAAAGGGCTTCGTGAAATCTACTAGGTGAGGTTAGGAACTGGAGGAGGTACATGGACGAAGTCAAGATGTAGGAAGACTCAAGACTACCCTTGGTTGGGGGTATATGTGAAGTATAAGTGGTTGCAACCATTCAACTAGGTCGAGTGTCATGGGGACAACAAGACGTGGGATAAGGTGTGCCAGAGGCGGGACAAAGTGAACAAACTCAGAGGGTAGAGGTAAGTGGCATGTGGGATACTCAGAGTATATTGACGATGTCAACTAGGGTAGATGATAAGGAGTGCCCCAACCAAGGGTGACATGGGTTGTGTTTTCCAAAAAGGGAAGAAGGTTTCCAAAGGGGACGACAAAAAGATATTTAAATGCTGGAAACAAAGGCTTGTTACAAAATAAATAAAGAATAATTTGGGATGAGTGTAAAAATATAGAAATGGGTGCCCCAATGTAATATGGTTGGGATGGTTAGGGCACAATTTGCTTGGAGAACTGGTGTAGGGTGGTCCCCATGGGTGGGTTTTTGTATGAGGTAGGTGAAATGGAGGAAAATTTGCAGAGGGGAAAACTGATTTTAGATGAAATGGAGGGTGCATGATACTGTGGAGGTGTAGTCAAAATAGAACCTTGAAGAGATAATCTGGGAGTCCAGTGGGAAAGCTAACAAAATGAGGAGAAGAAGTATGTGGTTGATTCACGACATGATGTAAGACTATCGGGACTCCCATCCCTAAAGGGTTGAAAAAAAGGATGAGTGTCAAAGTGAAAAAGGGTGCTATGAATGGGACAACTCATGTGGGGGAGAGTGCTATCGAGTGACAGTACCTAAGATGCAATGGAGGTGCTGGTACTGCAGAGCTGGAGATGGGGATCCTAGAGGCAAATGTCAGAGGGTGTGACTGGAGATGCAACTGAGATTCAGAGGGAATGATTACATGCCAGTGCTGATTATATACCTGAAGGGGTTGCGTTGATGTATGATGCCCAAGTACCTGCACACATGAAAACCAAATACCCAACGTCAACAATATCTGAAGAGAATCGAACATACAAGCATTTATTTGATAAGTTTGAACATGAGCATGCGTACCTGTACGGGGTATGAAAAAAAAATGGTGCCTCGGGGGCTAAGGATACAAACTAGCCCAGGGATGGTCTTGATGTAGATGACAAGATGTTGATCTCGTGGCTGAAGACAGATCAAAAAATGGACACTCGGAGTTCCCAGAATGGTGATTGGAAGTCTGGCGGAAAGGCCTATATATAGTTGTAGGGCCCATATTGCCACCTCATTTGTACTTGCTGCCAGATTGACTGGACAAGAGGTATTCAGAGGAGATTTGGAGATTCCAGGAGAATGAGGCAGTCGATCTAGGACCAACGAGCTTTAGGTTGGTAGTCTTATCGTCTTGCATAGAAGTAGATTTTCAATTTCTGGGCAGGGTCTGTACGGAGGGCCGTACAGGGGGTTTTATGGGTGTGGGCCCCCCATTGCGCAAGCGATCTGGAGATATGCACACATGCGTGTGCTCCTATTATCTGGATAGTCACGCATGGGTGTGCCCATAGGGGGGCAAAGGCGCACATGATATGTGTGCCTGTTTGCTACACAATCGTGCATAGGTGCGTGACTGTATAGTGGACAGGCGCATTGTGATGCACGCCTATGTTCATGACAGGGGCGCATGGAGGTGCCCCTGTAGGGTGAGCAGGCATGCACGTATGAGTGCCTGTGGGATGGACAGGCGCGCCTGTGTGCGCGCCTGTGGGGTGAACAGGCGCGCATATGTGCGCGCCTGTGGGTTAAACAACCGCGCCTTGGGGGCAAGACTGACGGGTGTAAAACATATCTTTTTTAATGTTTTTTATGGTCAATATGGCTGACCTAGGACTGTATTATGTGTTTGTAGGCGATCATTTGGCACGATGCTAGTTAGTTGGCGAGAGTGGGATTGGTCCCAGCTGAGGGATGCCGTGGTTATTGAGGAGCCGGGGGTTCGTGCCACTTTGGCAGCCTGTGGGTTATTGAAGTTCTTCGAGTGCCCGTTGATACGGGTGCAGGAGTATTTCCTGTAGTTTCTGATCCGGATGTGGAGTCCGGACCTGCATTGCTTTAGGGTGCGGGGAGAGCAGATTGCCTTCACTGTGGTGGAGGACATATACTTTTTGACTGGGCTCCCTTTTGGGGAACACCCCTATCGACGGAGAGAGTGTTACCTGTGAACGTGTCATTAGTGTCTTTGGGTCAGAGGTACTGTTCGAGGGAGAACTACATGTCGGGCTCCATCATGAGCATCGAAGCGATGGATTCTCTAGCACATCATTGTGTAGTGCCGATGATTGTGAGGGTGTATGGGTCCCTCGCGACTCAGCGTATTAGTTGTGGTCAGCTAAGCATTATGGGGAGGGCACTGGCTGGGGAGCACTTTGCATGGGGGTTGATGCTGCATGCCAGGATGGTGGGGTAGCTGGACAGATGTCGGTCTACCGACATAGGGGACTTTGCCTTTGGGTCCATCTTGGTGGCCTAGTTTTTGGAGAGGGTGCCAATGTTGCGACCTAGGATTTTATTGGGCGCTCCAGGTGCGTGAGAGCCATGATTGAGGTGGTGGTCGACGATTTTGGTTCGCCATGGTGGTGGTGAGGGCAGCCATTTTTTCACCGCTGAGGTGGCACAGGTGTGGCGGTAGATGCCGTAGGTGATACTGCAGTATCCATACACTAGTGTTGACTTTCGTGGTGATCCAGACATGGTGTTACCTCCAGGGAAGGTGTTTGATCATCGAGGTATGTTTATGAGTTTGATATGTTGATTTTTGAGATAGCATGACATGTGTATTTTATATAGATATTGATACTATCATTTGGTTTGTTTGTATGTGCAAATGTGGGACCTCGTGGGCGTGAGGTTGAGTTGTTGAGAGCGTCAGCTCGCAAGGAGTCAAGGAGACTGCCGCGGGTAGGAGAGAGACGTCGGCATGAGGAAATCGAGGCGAGACTAGCTAAAGACGAGAGAGCGGTGAGGAGACACCGTTTTGATGACCCAGGTTTCGAGCCATCCCATTCTCCTCCAGCGGACGCCGAGGGAGATTTTGAGGATATTTGTTGCCACCTGGAGGTAGTGCTACAGGGCGTGCCTGAGCACATGTGCTCACGCATCCAGGATGAGGGCATCTTGGAGCAGTGTGTGGGAGTTTCGTCGACGTGGTGGGTCGTGGTGCGGCGAGCAACAATAGCAGGTGCGGCTATGACTGGATGGTTACCTCCTGGTCCTGAGGGACCAGTAGTGAGTGGGGAACCACCGCTTGAGGGAGGGGCAGGAGGTGGTGCTCTAGAGGCACCTTGAGTAGTGCTCTATGTATTTTTGTATTTTGTATATAAGTTGGTGAGCCCATTTTGGTGTAGTGGCACCAATTTTGTACCGAGGTGCGTCACTGGCCTACGGATGTTTGTATATTTGTACGTAAACATTTTGAGGGCACTGTGGACCGATTTATATATATATGAGTATACATTTTGGGGTCTATGTGATGTTTACATGTGTTTTTTAATGTGTTGATGATGTCTAATCTATATATGCTATGACAGATTTTGATAGTTTTATGTGTGTGTAGAGGTATCTTGATGTGATATATGCCAATCTAACACAATGTTAGCTAAATTATCTATAATTGGATTCAAATGTCTTGGAATATGTGTAAATGTAATATAATCAAAATGTCGAGATAAAAGTCTAACTTGCAGGTATTTGTGAAAGAGACAAGGATCGCGGATGCAGTACACATTGTTGAGCTAGAGGACGATTAGTTGAGAGTCGAGAAAGACGCTAAGGTGATGAATACGATGATGCTGGGCATCGACGAGGAGGCCAATGATGGCAGTGTATTCGGCTTGGTTGTTAGTTGCAGAACCCAAACATATGCTTCTAGAGTGGAGCATTTCATGTGAGGGGGTATAGAGGGCCCAAACTACCGAAGTGAGATTTTGTGTCCAACGGATGACGCCATTGGTGTAATCGATGTGGTAGGTCGGTGGAGGAGGCATCTGTCAATAGCACAAATGATAGTTTAGATGCGAGGGATGGAAAAAGATTAAAAACACTATAAAAGAAATAACCTAAAGTAGAATGGCTACGCTTAGGCGTAAAATTTCTTTAAGTATAACCCGTTAACGAGTTCTTTAAGAGAGAGGCCTTCGGGAGAGGCTAGGATGTATGCGCCTTTGGTGAGGAAATGTTGGATAATGTAGGGGCCATGCCATAGTGACTCGAATTTTCCATGACCAAAGGTATCATGAGCGATATCGTAAGCAAGGATGAGCTCGCCTTCATGAAATGAGTGAAGGTTGACATGGCAATCAAAGGTGGCTTTGGAATGTTTTTTGGCTGCCTCATTGTTCTACAATGAAGATCGACGTTCTTCATCCAGGGACTCTAAGTTCAGCAAGCGCTGCTCCATTGGAGTAGTGTTGGGTAATAGCTCAATTGTGGTGTGTAAGGTGGGAATTTTGCACTTGATGGGAAGAGTGGCCTCAACCATATCAACTAGATGAAATGGTGTGAAACCAGTAGCCGTTTTCACGGCCATACGGTAAGACCATAGCGTGGAAAATAACATATGCTGCCAATTGGTCTTATGTTTATTAACCGTGCACTGTAACATGGTCTTGAGGACCTTGTTAACTACTTTGACCTGTCCATTAGACTGAGGGTAATATGGTGAGGCAAGCTCATGGGAGAATCCTAACTGAGATGAGAGTTCAACAAAAATATCATTCTCAAAGTGTTTCCCATGATCAGAAACTAGTTGGAGTGGTACTCCAAAGCGAGATATGACGTGATTAAAGAAAAAATGCGCTGCGATGTCAACGGTATTATTGAAGGTGGGAATAGCTTTGACCCATTTTGTGAAGTAATCAACTGCGACAACCATGTATTTGTGTCCATTGTTGGATGGGGGATTACAAGTCATGAAGTCGATACCCCATTTACAAAAGGGGCCGACAGTAATGACTGGGTGAAGAAGAATTGGTGGTGATCATGCTTTGTTCGTGTAAAGATGACATTTCTCACATCATTTCATGGCATGAATGCAATCATGAAACAATGTAGGCCAAAAATAATCTGCTCGGATGATTTTCTGAGTAGTGGACATTCCTAAAAGATGGCCCCCACATGCGCCGCTATGGTAGTCGTTCAAGACTCTATCGACCTCGTCAATAGTCAAGCATCGAAAAAGTATGGTGTCAACCCCTCGCCGATATAAGATATCTCCGATGAGGAGATAGCGGGGGGGCTGGTGGAAAATATGATGACGATCATCTCATGAGAGGTGGTTACTGAAATTTTGGGTTCGGAGGTAGACGAGGAGGTCGCTGTACCACATATCATCTGAAGTAATATAAAAGAGATGTTCATCGGGGAAGTCAGTAATGACGGGGGCACTGGTAGTATCGGAGGGGAAGGCCATGACAAGTTCAGCGAAGACGAGATCTTTCCTGCTCTTGGGTGTTGAAAATTCAAGATCGTACTCCTGAAGGATAACGATCCATCATGCAAATTTGCCATTAATTTGTCGACGACTGAGCAAGTATTTCATAGGGTTGGAATCTGTGACGATCTTAGTCATGTGAAGCAGAATGTAATGACGCAGTTTCTGGACTACGAGGACGACTGCAAGGGATAGTTTCTCTTCATGTTTATACTTCAAGGGTGGACCTAAGAGGTTTTTACTAACGTAGTAAATGACATGCTCACGATCGTCATCATCGATTTGAATGAGAACTCCTGCTACTGAGACAACTGATGCTGATATGTAGAGGATATAGTCATGATTATAGTTGGGTAAACTAATTAAAGGGGCGTTAGACAACGCCATTTTAAGATCATCAATTTATTTTTGGGCATGTTCATCCCAGTGAAATGGGATGTTGTGGCGTAGTAAGCAAAGGAAACCGTGTACTCGAGTGGCGTAGTCTGGGACAAATCATCGTAGAAAGTTAGCTTTTCCTTGTAGGCTTTAGAGTTGATGAAATTCCAGGGAGGTGGAATTTATGTGATGGCTTGGAATTTGAGGGGGTCCACAGAAATACCACTTTGGGAAATGATGAATCCGAGGAGGCACCCCGCAGTGACGCAGAATATGCACTTGAGGGGATGCAAGCGGATGTTGTACTGACGACACCGTTGGAAGATGATCCGTAAATCATCAAGATGTTGGGTGTGTTTCTTGGATCGAGCTATGAGGTCATCCAAGTATGTAAGGATGATATGAGCCAGATCATGAAAAATGTATGTCATAGCCCGTTGGAAAGTTGTGCCAGCATTCTTTAAGACAAAAGGCATGACACGATATGCAAAAGTACCCGAAGGGGTAGTGAATGCAGTTTTGTATTGATCGACTAGGTGAATTTGGATTTGATTATAACCAGAGAAACCATCCATGAAGGATAGAGACTCGTGGTCTGCATAGTCATCGATAATTTGATCGATGAAAGGAATTGGAAAGTTGTCTTTGGGACATGCGTGATTGAGATCACAAAAGTCCATGCAGACGCAGATAGTGCCCTATTTTTTGTTAATGAGTATAGGGTTGGAAACCCACGATGTATAGGTGATGGGGTAGATGAACCCAACCATGCGTAATTTGTCAATCTCGGCTTTGATGGTCGTTGCTTTGGATGGGTGTAGTGGTTGTTGTTTTTGACGAACTGGTGTAATGTCGGGCCAAGTGTCGATGCGATGTTCGACGATAGAGAGATCAAGGCCAGGCATTTTTGTGTATGACCAGGCAAAAATATCCTGATATTCTTGGAAGAGGGCTTTATAGGTGGTGAGTTCTTAAGGAGTGCAAGTGACGTCGATGGTGATTTCCTCGACGACTCCATTTTTTATGGAAATATCGATTTTGATGGTCAGGGAAATGTTGACCATGTTGCCTTCTTCAAAAGCATCAGGGGCAGGAATGGGGTTGTTGAACCAATCAATATGCCCTGATGGGATAAAATCCTTGGTTTTGACTGCGTATATGGGGTGTTGGTTAGGAGACATCGAGGCTTCCTATGGAAAGAAGAGTGCTCTGTGGTGTAGTGCATCCCATGGGTAGTTGGGGGTGTTTAACTCTTCGAGTATGTCCTCGTCACTGTGGAATTGGCAGGAATACAAGGGGTCTAAAAGAGTGATATTGGTGACTGTCCCCTGGTGATGAAGAAGCAGGGGGAACGACACAATGAGATTGCGATGGTTTGCTCAACATAACCAAATATTGAAGTACTGAGGAGTACCAGTGGTGGTTGGATGTAAAATTTTCGTAGGGAAATGAATGGGAGAATTAGGGGGATTTGGGTGTGAATCCTCGGATAAGTCATCCAATAACCATGGAGGCGTCAGGAGTGCCTTGGGTTAAGGAGAAATGATATGAAGAATCTCTAGTGACGAGGTAAGGTCAACCATCGATTCTGTATGGGTCGTCGGGGTTTGAATCAGGGTAAATTGGGTTTGAATCATAGGACATTGGTATGTGAAATGATCTAAGGATTCACATAGAGAGCAAGGGCATCTCATACGTTCATTGACTGAAGTCATGACATAATGGATGTCAGTGATTTTTGGTAGGGATGATGTAGCTGGATTGGGTTTGTTTTGGAAGTTGTGGTGTACTACGGTTAATGTTTGTCGGAAACGCGACAATGCTGGGAAATGGTGTGTGTAATGGCCATATTTTGAACATATAACGCAAGAAAATTTGGTTCGCAACCCTTTACTACTTGAGTGAAGGGCGGTAGCGGTAGTACTTTCTACAGTGGCGAGCGTTGATGGTGTTGGATTGAGTGGAATCAGGTTCCGTAACTTGGGTAGAGATGGGAAGTTGTTGGTTTGGTGTCCATCTTTCTCACATAGCGCGCAAGGAGATTGGACGCATGGGGGGAGTGGAGTTGTGGGCTCCTTCTTTCGCCTGCCCCCAGTTGTGGCAGGTAGGGTAGTGAGTGGGGGTGTAGAGGGTATGGTGGGAGTGAGTATGGGAATCATCATTGGGATTCCTTCCATTTGGGGGGGAAGGTATGGTTGAGGGACCATCTCTGGTGGATTAAATACCAAACTGGAATTGCTAACACCATATTAGGGAGGGTAAGCATTGCAGCTACTTGGAAAGCTTGTACACCAGGTGGAGGGTAGAATAAGGGGATTTGAGTAATGGCTTGGGGAACTGTCTCCCAAACTGGGATATGGCCTTGGGGAGAGGTGAAATCGTGGACTGGTGGAGTTGACGAGTTTGCAAGAGGCTCATGAGGGGGGAGCTCTGTGACTAGTGGGACGTCAGATATGATAGAAGCCTCTCTAGGAGGAAGGGTATCCTCTATGTCAGTTCCATTAGATGATACGACGCATACTTGATTGGAATGATGAAGGAGTGGTAGTGCACCATGGTAAGTTTCTAACAATGATGGGTCTTTGAAAATTCCGAGACCCATTTCAATGAGTGGGTATGCATCATGACTTGTGTGGATGAGAGGGAGAATGTTATCGATGTTGGCAGAAGGGTTAGGCTTTTAATGTGAGACTTGGTCAATGGTAATGATCTTCCTGTTATGGGGGAACATCATTGTTCGAAAGACGGAATAGGCAACTTCCTTCATAGCGTACATGCAACTACGACTGAACAAGATATTATAATCAAGTGGGGCGTCGATAACTTCAATGTCGATGAGAATGGTCTTGCGCCCGAGTTCTACGGGGAAATTTTGGAAGAGCCCTTCAGGAGACGATGGTTGTCTGTCATAAGCTCTTAAGGTAATGGAAGATGGTATGAGTTTGGGGGAACTAAGTTTCTGCCATACAGATTTGGACATAATGCATGTGGATGCACCTTCATCGATGATGCACCGATGAACGGTAATGTTCCAAATTTTTACTGGGATTTGAAAAGTGATCAAAGAAGGAAGGTGAGGTTCTTTGCTGTCAAGATCAAATGTGATGAGTTGAGTACCCACGGGGTCGACTATCCCCAAGGAGGAAAGTAATGATTTCTGCTGAGTGGGACAAGTTTGAAGGACTTCTAAGACTGACATGGTAGTCGGGGATTGTGCTAAGTCATCAACCAAACTGTAATTATGAGCCGCCCTAGCCTGGGGGTTGTGGACATTCTTGTGCAATGGGATGCAAGGGATGTGAAGAGGTGTTTCAGCGTTAGGGAGAGGAATTACCAATGGGGGTCTCGTCGGTGCTGGTTTTGTTTCTGGGGGAATGGGAGGAGACTCAGCGGGTGCTCGATATTGACGACTATGTGTTTGTAGAAGGATTTCTTCCTTACTGGTGAGGAGGATAGTACAATCTGCGAGATTTTTTGGATTGAGATACTGTCCCAACTATGGTGGGGTATGCTACATGTCTTGTTGGGTGTTTATCACACCCTGGTGTGGAATGGGATTCTGTACCACGTCTGGGGGTGGTTGTTGCACGTATTGTTGTGGGGCTTGCTGAGGGGCAGGCAATACTGGAGGATGTGGTAGATTGTCTAAGTCTTTCAACCACTTAAAATCAGCGATTTGGGGACAATGATGAGTATAATGAAAAAAATCACCGCAAAGGGCACAAGGGAAGGTGGTTTTAATAGTATTTTTATTTCTCCCTTGACGCCTATTGTTATTTCCCCCCTAGGGGTTCCGATTCCCTTGGTTCTGGTTGCCCCCAGTAGGTTGGTTCTGCTGGGGTTGATTCCCGCCTTGACCTGGGTTGTTATTGTTCCCGTTTCATCCTTTATTTTTGGAATTATTTGACGGGTGGGTCGAATTTTCCGTATTCAACTATTTGAAATTTTGATATTGCTTAACAAGAGAGGCGTGAACAAAATTCACCCCAGCGTGAGGGTGTGGGGGTGCCATGGGCTATGGAGGACCAGGGAATGGAAAGTATGGATTTTGTGGGAGTTGTGATCCATAAGGTACATATGAAGGTGTGGCACTTTCGCTAGTACTTAGAGTATAAGCTGAGGTAGAGGGGGTACTAGAACTTGTTTGGATAGGTGGGTGCATTAGGGGTGCCGACGGTGGCCCATTGATGGGTGGAGGAATAGCAACAGGGTATGGCTGTTAATAAGGGGGTGGCAGGTAATAAGAGGTTCCCCCATATGCTGACAAATATTGAGGTGTGTCATACATTGGTGGTGGTTGGGGTTGAGGACTGTGGTGTGTGGTATTACCAATCAATCTGTCTGTTGAGTGAGACATCTCGAGTTTGTCTTGACCGAATGGCACGGGTTTTGGGAGATCAAGAAGTACTGTGTATAAGTATCCTGATTGTGAATAGATGAGGTTGTATTGTTGAGCCTTACTGATGTCTTCTTCTTTGGATTGAGGGAAGGTGGAAGCTACATCTTTACCGAGGAGAGAGACAAGTGATCTGAGAAACCAGTCAAGACACTGTTGTTTGGTGGTTTCGGCTTTGCACAAACTATGTTGTTTGCGCCACTTGTGAATGTGATCAATGATATGTGTGGCTGAGGTTTGTTTGAAATTAGAGAGTAGTTCAAGACCATTGTCGTGGCGGATTGGTAATTGGAAGAAGGTCAAAAATGCTTTGGCCAAGGACTCGAAAGTCGCATGGGACCCCGATTTTTCGTCTACATACCATTTGGATGAGGGGCCAGTGAGTGTGCATTGAAATAATCATAGTTTGATGGAATCATCCATAATGTTGTTGGAAGAGCACCATAGGTGGAAATTCATGACATGGTTGGCAGGGTCATCTCCTGCCTTTCCTTCAAACTTGGGGATGTCTGAAGGTATTTTGGTAGGCATTGCATGCCATGTGGGGTCATGCAATATAGGATCATTTGTGAGTTTGCTTAGATCTGGTATGTTAAGAGAGGCCAAATATGGCATCTGTAGTGGGGGTTGAGGATTAGTTCCAGCCATGGTGTGAGTTGTCTGTGAACCTGACCCTTGAGGGGGTCTAGGTGGGTTGGTACTTCCCCTTGTAGAAGAAATTGGCCCCCTTCTTCCATGTAGAGGAGAGCGAGTGGATGGAGAGACTTGGGAAGTGGACCCAAGTAATGTGAAACCAAGAAAAGTTGACCCTAATACAGTGGCACTCACTGGAGTGTGTGAAGGTGGTGTCGATGAGTTGGCAAGACTAGGAACTCCTCCTAAAATAGGAGGAAGGTTTAGCAAGCGTCTGGAATGACGGGGGTTCTGTGGGTCCCCTATGATGTCCGACTAGCTGAGTGGATGTGTGCAATTTGTGATAAGAAAAAATAAACAAGAGCCTTTGTTGAAAATTTTGAACTTTACACAATATATATATATCTAAATAAAAATGTAATCAAAAGTGCATCATACATAAAGTGTTTTGAAAAAGAAGCATATATTTGGATAAGTGGGTTTTTTCTGCATGGGGAATCAAAGAAAAAAAATGCTCGTTTCCTAAAAGACGTAACTTCATTCCTCTCAAATAGCACTGGACCTTCCAATAGTACTCAACAGTGGGGTCTGAAGTCACCGAAAGAGAAACTAGTGAAGGATGAAATAATCAGTTATAATGAGGGGTAAAGGGGGCATATCCCGAAAGAGATGGCGATATTTCCCAATAGCCACAGAAAATCCAATCAAGGTGCAATTGCAGCCCACAATTGCCACCTGGGTAGAAGTCTTAAAATTTGGTCACCAGGTACCTCAGTCAAAGTGCATCATTTAGATTTTCGGCCTAGGAAATGGGTCATGGGCTGGATCCCATCCAAAAGGTGGGTGCCTCAAGGGGGGATGCACAGAACAACCAAACCTTGACCTTCAACCCTTCATGGGTATCTCCCTACCTTATGGTGTTAGGAACACTTGACTTGGAGGATTTTCAGTTCCCTATTTGACAACTTCTATTGTTTTGACAATGTGAGAACCAGATAATGGGGAGTTATTTGGATGTTTGTCCCCGAAATCCTACCTAGACTAAAAAATTTCTTTTGGCACCTTCTGTGGAGGAAAACTTAGTGAGTTTTTAGAAAAAATTTAGATGTGGTTTGCTTGAGAGATTGGGGGTGTGAACCAACCTTGTTGAAATTAAATGGGAGTGGATAGTTTCGTCAATAAAAGGGTGGGGTGTTTTGGAATCCCTTTGAAGGAAACTTACTTTGACCTCCACGTTTCGAGAAAAAAACTATGTGAGTGATAAGTGAATTTTGTGTGTGAATGAGTGAAAGTGTGCCGATGTTTTAATGAATTAGATGTCACCTTGCTGCATGTGGACTTCTCTTGGTCCTTACAAGTGTTGATTACCTAATTAACTAAATTCCTTTGGTACAACCTTGCGTAATTCAAAAGTCCCTAGGAAACTAGCATGTGGACATGTGGGTCCTTTACTATTCCTTTAACTCCCTATTGTGATTTAATCTAAGAAAAGATTTGAAACTATCCTAGATTGTGATCATGTGGGCATGTATGGGCACATTACAAAACCTTTAAACTTCCCTAGTGATTTAATCTAAGAAAGTAAATTTCAACACTATCCTATCTTTGTAGCATGTGGGCATGTATGGGCCTATTACAATCTAAAGATGTGTTTGAAAAATAAATTAAGAGGAGTCCCAAGAGGGGCTGTTGTCCTCTCCTAAAGGTTTTAGTCTTTTTAAGGGAGATGAAATTGTCCTACAATCTTTTTTGGATTCTCAAGGTCGCTTGGAAGCATGAGAGAAGAGCATACTAAGCGATTGTTATCCAACTTCTAGTCCCAATGCAAGTTTTATGTGATTATAAATGATTCCAACTTATACTTTTAGTCAAAGCAAGACATCCATGTGGCGGAAAATGAAAGCAAAAGAGGAAATAATGATTTTAAATCCCCTAAGTGCCTATGTGTTTTGACTAATCCCTTTATATGAAGATGGAAATAAGTGTGGTGCAACTTACAACATGCATGAAATCACTTTTAAGAAGGCTAGGGTCCTTCCCGAAATCACAAAAAACATTACAATGTGTATTTTTTGCACAGATGTGAGGGTCTCAGTGTAGACAGAGGCGCAGTGAGCACCTGTGCATAGAATGAAACAAGATTTTGGGCGCAGGTGCGCAGAACATAACTATAGTTTTAGTGCATGTGTGCACGATGCGTGTTTGTGGGCCAAAAAACCCGCACACAACTGACACACGGTTGTGAAGAAAAATTCCGGATGGAATTCTCTCAATTCAACTTGGAATTGGATGTTTTGCAGGTCGGCTTGGGACGGTTAATGCACCTGCAGGTTAAATAAACCAAAAGAAGAGCTCTTCCCTGCTAGTTACATCTAATCAATTATGGATCTTCTTTTGGTTTATTTAACTTGCCAAAAGAATATCTGGTTTCACAGACTCCACCGGGAAAGGGAACGAACCCAGAATCTCTTTGTCTTCTCTATGAGTTACATCTAATCAATTATGGATTCTTTGGCTTCTTAGCCCCTTCCTTTATGTTACCATCGGCGGTGACCAAGCGCTTATTCAAAAGGTGCTTCCCGATTTTTGTCTAGTGAGTGTTGGATCCATTTCACGATATAATATTGGGCTATGAGCTTCATGTGACCAAGCGATTGCGGGCGCATCCTAAGGTGATTTAGACCAAACTAATTTTTTCCCCACAATTCACCATGAGCCTCCACGTGTCCTTTCTCCAAAAACTTTGGTTTCCATTGCGAGCCGCTTACAAAAAAATTAAGGCACATGCATGTTCTGGCCCCGCAATGGAGCATGACCGTCAATCTCACGATCTTGATGGTGCTCTTGAAAGGATAGTTTAGATATGTCCTCTCAATTCCATGGACCAGATCTCTCCTTCCTCCATCAACGACTAAGGTTTCCTTTGTGATCCGGGCTCCGGGAGTTTCAAGTCTCAAACCCTGTTGATGCTGACTATATATCTTTCAGAATGGAAGATCTGTTGACATCTATCCTCTTCAAACGATGGCTCTGCCTTCTTTCCTTTTTTCACACGTGATCCTTAGTCTCAACGGTCATATGACATGTGTACTTATTGATGTGGTTTCCCATATGCCCTTTTCTGACATGGTCTACCACATTTCCTTGAGGAAGAGATTTGTTTACGTAGATCTCCTTGATCTAATGGTCATTTTATGATCTCCAGATCCGACGGTTGATGGAACTTCGCATTATGGGAATTTCAAACCTCAAACCTTCATTTCTTCTGTACGACAATCTCCCGGAGTTGATGACCTACATACACCTATCTCCCTGATTCTACGATCAGGATTGCCTCCACGAATCCAGCCTTTGGGACTTTCAATTCTCAAACTTCGCTTGCTCCCAGAGCATTTCACCCGGAGTCCATGATCCAACTACATGTGTCCCTCTTGGATCAACGATCCTCATTCACTTTAGGATTTCGACACTTCGACCTTCGGGACTTCTTCATGCCAGATCAACGGTCCACACTCTCCCTTTGATCGATGACTGTGATCAAATCGTGACTTCGAGTGTCGGGTGTTTGAACATGAGCCAACCCTGACTCTTCCAACTCTCGATATCCGAAATACTCTATATCAATGGCCCACATCCCTCTATGATCCAATGGTCCAGATCTTATCGGGACTTTGCATTTTGCGGAGTTGGAGGACCACTCACCTTTGAATTTTCCAATTCACGAGTCAATGAAATGATGATCTCTCGCCACGTGTCCTATGGATCCAATGGTTTAGATATCATCATGATTTCACATTTCGTAGAGTTGGAGGATGGATCTCGTCCATTATCCTCTTCACAGTTATACTGGATTCGACAATTGTTGGTCCTCGACGCTCAGATCCAATGGATCATATCTATACTTCTCCTCTACGCTTCCTCTGCTCATTGGACTATTATCTAACAGACATTGGGTATTCGGGATTGGTGATCCAACAACCACTATCACTCCTCCTCCTAAGCTTTGGATTTCTCAAATCTCTAAGTTTCAAAGGCCACGACCTCTGATCCTTCTGCGAGCCTTGATGTATGTGATCTCGTCCGTGCATCTCAGAACACTATCTCTCCTGAGCTTTGATATCTGCATATTGTTTTCTTCTTCACTGAGCTTTGATCTCTATTTCTATTTTGCCATCGATGCACACTTTGATCTTTCCATCAATGAAAAGCACACTCTTCTTGTAATCATGCCAACAAGAAGACTGTTATGTCTTCCAGGTACTCTGGTATGGCCTCTACCTGGAACAAATATGCACCTGGGAGTTGGTCATCAACTACTCCGCCACTTTCCATTGACTCTAATCTAGATAGGTGATCAGGTCCTACATTGCACCTACCAGGCTTAATGATCACTTCAAAAGAAAATTCCTGAAACAGTAGCAACCATATACAAATTCTCCCTTCCAAAACAGGTTTGTTAACTAGATATTTTAGTGCAGAATGATCGGTAAAGAACTTAAAATGAGAACCTAGCTAATAGTGTCTAAACTTTTGTAAAGCATAAATCATAGCTAAACCCTCCCTTTCTATCATTGTGTAGTTATGTTCAGCTTGCGACAACTTTATGCTCACAAAATATATAGGATGATCCATGGATCCATCTCTTGGTTGCGCTACGATAACTCCCAAGGAAATACATGAAGCATCTACATGGACGTGAAATTTGTTTTCCCAATTTGGGAATATCAAAATAGGTGTTGTGCTGAGCTTCTCCTTTAGGGTCTCAAACGATTTATCACATTTTGGGGTCCATTGAAACACTTCGACCTTATTTAATAGATTTTCCAGTGGTGTAGTGATGTTTTCATATCTTCTGATGAACTTGTAGTAGTATCGTGTGTGTCCTAGCGTAGAGCGCAACTGCTTAGCACTCATAGGTGGCTGCATGTTCACAATGAATTCAACTTTGGATGGGTCTACCCGTACTCCCTCTCTGCATACTATGTGGCCTAACAAATTTCCATGTGGCACACGAAAGATACACTTTCTGAGGTTCAACGATATCTGCAGTTCTCTACATCTGTCAAACATCAGATGTAGTAGCGCTACATGTTCCTTGAGTAGGATATATATCGTCCAATCATCAATATAGAATTCTATAAACTTGTGAATAAATTATCAGAAAGATGGTATTACAATCCTAGAGAAAATTGCAGGGGCATTCTTTAATCCAAATTGCATCACATTGTATGCAAAAGACCCCCATTCTATTATGTGTGTGGTCTTCTTTTTGTCTTCTTCAACAATCCTTTCTTGGTGGTACCCTGAAAATCCATCTGTAAATGAGTACGATTCTTTCCTTGCAACCTATTCTAGTACCTCATCAGTAAAAGGTGTTGGAAAATGGTCATGCACACTATTTCAGGATTAATCCGTAAGTGCGGACACAAACCAATCTCCCTAGATCCACCTGGATCTAGAACAAAACATGACAGAATAGGACGCTTTCCTTAAGTTTTAAATATTGAATTTACTAAGAGGCAA
>JZKD02S1247025.1:0-12293 GCA_000966675.3 Picea glauca
TTTCGTCTCATCTCCTCCGACAACAAGGATGAGACCACTTCTTCAAACTTCAAAGAAGTTGTATTACTATCTATGGCCACAACCAGACTATCCCACGAGTCTGGTAAAGAACACATCAAACTGATACATTTATCTTCATTTGAAATTTTAATCTCGACAGATACTAACCGACTTACCACAGTATTGAAGGCGTTCAAATGCTCTTTCACCGAGTCTCCATTTCTCATCCTCAAGTTATACAACTTCTTTCTCAAGTATAGTTTATTTACAAGGGACTTTGACTGATACAACTTCCCCAACTTTTCCCATAAATCCTTGGCTATAGCTTCCTCTGACACATTCAGTAATACTGAATCGGAGAGACACAGTCGCATTGTGCTCTTTGCCTTTCGATCCATCTTTTTCCAGTCATCTGCAGAAGTTCCTATAGGTGCAGTACCTGGATCTACTGCGATCCACTGATCTCTGTCCACCAATAGATCTTCCATCTTGAGATTCCACTGCTCAAAGCTTTTCCCATTAAACTTCTCGATCTCCATCTTCAAATTGCTTGTCATTTCTTTTCACCTGAAAAACAATACCGCAGATCTCCCATTGTAACAAGACTTATCACAGTCCCGAGCCAAACCCTTGACAACAAAGGCGTCCCCCTGAAGCCAATAAAGTTCTGATGGAAAATGTAAATTCTAACCTTGCACAATGTCTACTGTAAACAGATATTCACAAAAGAACACAAAAGATACAATGGCAAATACAAACATTACACATAGATTTTTCCCCTAGAAACCCAAAACTGGGAAAACCAACATATATTATATTTATTCATTGTGTTACATTGTTTACAATACAATATACATATAGGAGCCANCTTCAAAATAAAGTTGAAGAGGGTCTATATGAATACAACAATGACCATTATTATATAGACTATAGCTATCTTTCTGATAACACTAAAAAGTTTCTTAAGAAGAGTCAAAGGCACATCTTGAAGTTAAAGGAAATTCTCAAAGAACAAGAAGAGAGTAATAAGACTCAATTAAAAGAAAAGGAAGAAGAGATCACAAGACTAAAGAATGAAAAAGAAGATAATAAGGTAGATGATGATATTAGAAAAAGTATTGAAATTATTGTCCATCTCAAGACCCAAATTGAATAAGTCAAAAGGGTAGAGGAACTATTGAAGTATCAAGTAAATGAAAAGGAAGATTCATGTCATAAATTAGAAACTGAATTTGTTGATCTTAGAAAGAAAGTAGAGAAGTCAAACAAATTATTGAATAGCTCAACAATCTTGAATGAGATCTTGGAAAGTCAAAGATCACCAAATGATAAATCAGGACTTGGATACAAGAGAGAAGCTACACATGTTGAATCAAGCACCTCAAAGAAACATGAGGTAAGCCCCTCATTCTCAAAGGATGAAGACAATGTTGAAGATCAACCATATACACAAGGCAAAGAAAATTTCAAAAGAACAAAGCAAGGAAGACATGAAGAAGCCATCCTTACACCTCAAATAAGATGGACACCAAAGCAAAGGTATGAAAGTGTTTTTCATGGTCAATGTTATTCATGTAATGAATATGGTCACAAAGCTTTGGAATGCAGATCTTATGCAAGGAGAAACAATGGAATATTTCATAACACCATAAGGTGTTGGAGATGTGATCAAGTAGGACACATTGTTGTTCACTATCACACACATTGTTGTTCACTATCACAACATGAGATCCTACAGCTGTAGTGGATTTGGCCACAAATCCTAGGATTGTTGGGACATAAGAAGAAATTCGATAATGAGGACTTCATATAGCATGACTAGAAGAAGGAATGAAGTAAGGAAGGGAGACATATTTGAAAATATGGAAGCTCAGAGCTCAAGTTCTGAGAAGCAGGGACACCTTCAGAAGTGGGTGAAGNATGGAATATTTCATAACACCATAAGGTGTTGGAGATGTGATCAAGTAGGACACATTGTTGTTCACTATCACAACATGAGATGCTACAACTATAGTGGATTTGGCCACAAATCCCAGGATTGTTGGAACATAAGAAGAAGGTCGATAATGAGGACTTCATATAGCATGACTAGAAGAAGGAATGAAGTAAGGAAGGGAGACAAATTTTAAAATATGGAAGCTCAAAGCTCAAGTTCTGAGAAGCAGGGACACCTTCAGAAGTGGGTGAAGAAGACTGAACAACCAGAGCAGAATGGAAGCCTTAAGGGAAGCTCAAGTGTGTCATCTATTGAAGCATATGCGGGTGACAATGGCAATAGTCGCGTAAATACACATTCTGACCTTGAATAGGTCGCGTACATACGTGAGTTGTCTGTGCAACAGGTCACGTATATATGGTAAAGCCTTGGGAAAAAGGCTATGCACATGGGTTGCAGCTTGATGTGATGGCATAAATTTGTGTTGCAAGGTCTAACATAGTTTGTTNATTGGACAGTGAGAGACATAAGAGAATGTGATTGAAGGTTGCAGAGGATCTGAGTGTGTGATGAAAAGAAAACCCTAATTGCTCAGAAGTGATACGCAGACTGTAGTACAGATTGGTTGCATACATACGCGAGCTGTACTATTGGTAGGGCGCGTACATACGCATGCTACACTACCGACAAGTCGTACACTTGTTGACATATTGATATTTGTTCAGGATTTTTGCCTCATCTCAGTTGGTGTTGAGGGTGTAAGCTAAGTCTTGCATTATAGAGCTAATGCTCTTATAGATTCAGTTGTTGCTGATAAACCCAAGGATTGTAGTCTGTAATAAAAAGAAAATTGTTCATACATCTTGTGTTCTTTGTGTTCCTTGTGGTGATGATTCATTGATGATATGTTGTTGATATATGTTGTTGATGTATGTTCACATTTAACTGGTTATAAAGGACAACAATAAGTAATGAGTAAATGGTGGTTACTAGCTAAGGAGTTTTGCAAAGGGAAGTTTTGGGAAAAAAGAGCATATCACAATACTTTATTATAGAAATAAATTTTTTCATTTATCTTCTACATAATTGTAAATCATTTTTTCATAGATGAGGATGTCATTTTGTAAAAAATGTACAATTTAGATGATGTTGAATATATATCTATATCTATATCTATATCTATATCTATATCTATATCTATATATATTACATGGCACATTTCTTATGACTCTCATTGTTTCTGCATTTTATGTTGATGAATATATGAATTTTATGTGTATTAATCTCTTGATTTTATTCCAAAGTGATTATAAATACTTGTGTTACACATTAACAAATATATTATGGTGGAAAAGATTGCTAAGTGCTAAATCCATAAGCAATTAATGGTTCTCAAGTAGCATTGATTGATAATCAACCATGTATCTCTATATCACTGATAGATCATTCATTTTGAATTGTTTGCATGAATGTTGTGGATATCCATATTCTAACTCACAACCAACAATATGGACTACCTCTTGAATTATCTCCATCTAAATCCAATGACAATCCACCCTCAAATAATGGGCACTTGAAAATATTGTGACCCAAAAAATGGAATATTACAATACTTTAATAAAAAAAATCATTTATCTTCTACATAATTGTAAATCACTTAACAATATCAGCTCAACGTTATGTCAAATTAACCTCCATAACTAGTACTAGAATTACTCAATTATGAAGATGACATAAGCAAAAATTCAATTATGCAAGTACACAACATTTGGACAATCCAAATACTTCATATATATTTAGAATATGAAGTACATGCACCTACCAGTATCTTATCATGGGTTGTCACAAGTTGGGCTCTTCAAACCATAGCCTTCCCTTGACATTCCTTTGAGAAGAATAGTTGTTAGTTTCTTAGTTGATTCAATCCAGAATTTGACCATTTTCTTGGGCACACACATTATTCCCCTCTTTCTATGCATGACATAAACAAAATCATTTGATTTATGTGTAACCCTTCATAAATGCCAAAAAGACTAGTCAATGACTCATTAATGCACTCATGTTTKTTTAGGTTGDGTAGTGGGTATATGTAAATTTTGTTAAACCCATCAATTATTAATAACATTTATTCATYCTTCCATGATGTCCACTAAACTTATTGATTTTGATCAATACAATGAGAGAGTTCACATGGAAACTAGATCTTAGAATGGGTATCATTTTCCACCTACAAATAAAGGTTTTGAGGTTACATTTCATAAGACACCATAGAAAGTAATGCTATTCTACCAAAATTCCTCCAGGTAGACTTGAAACCATTTTTCTTTTCCCTTCACCATCTTGAGATTTTATTGCACATTCCTACCCGATTTTTGGGTTAGAGCACACAAGGAGACAAAGGACCCTCCCAAACCCAATCCCATAAACCTGTTCATGTCATTCCATTGCAATGTTGTGCCATTTCCATGCCTTTCCATGCCATGCCATTGCCATGCCTTGTCAAGCCTTGCCATGGCATTCCATTGCCACACCATTTCCATGCATTTCCATGCCTTTCCAAGCCATGCCATTCCATGCCATGTCATTCCATGCCATTGCATTCCATTTCCATGCCATTTCCATGCCTTTCCATTGTCATTCCATGCCATTGTCATGTCATTTCCATGCCTTTCCATTCCATGTCATTGCCATGCCTTTTCCATGCCTTTCCATGCCATGCTATTGCCATGCCAATGCTATGCCTTGCCAAGCCATGCCATTTCCATGCCATTGCCATGCCTTGCCAAGCCATTCCATGCCATGCCATTGCCATGTACCTTCCCATGTCTTGTCATTTAGCTTCCCATTTTAACATATACAACAATAAATATAACTTTCCATAACATTATGCAAGGAAAAAGTCAAATCAAAATGTGGATTGCAATGAAACGAGAATAATAATAAAAGAAACCTTTCTCATCCCAATAAATAAATTTTTTTTTCTAGGGAGATATGACTTAAATTTATATCTAAAAGTTCCTTTCCATCCAATGAAGTGTTTATAACATTTTAAGTGCAGGTGAAAAAGTTGTCGTGCCTTTACAATCCATGCCATGCCTTGCCTTTTCTTTAGTTTCCATGCCATGTCATGCCTTGCCTTTCCAAGCCATGCCATGCCATGCCATTGAATGCCTTGCCTTTAAATTGCATGCCTTACCTTGCCATTGCATGTCTTACCTTGCCATGCCTTACCATGCCATGCCATGCCTTGCCTTGCCTTGCCATGTTTTTCCTTTCCTTGTCATGCCATGTCATCCCATGCCTTGCCTTGCCTTTCCATCACATGCCATACCNACACACATTATTCCCCTCTTTCTATGCATGACATAAACAAAATCATTTGATTTATGTGTAACCCTTCATAAATGCCAAAAAGACTAGTCAATGACTCATTAATGCACTCATGTTTTTTTAGGTTGAGTAGTGGGTATATGTAAATTTTGTTAAACCCATCAATTATTAATAACATTTATTCATTCTTCCATGATGTCCACTAAACTTATTGATTTTGATCAATACAATGAGAGAGTTCACATGGAAACTAGATCTTAGAATGGGTATCATTTTCCACCTACAAATAAAGGTTTTGAGGTTACATTTCATAAGACACCATAGAAAGTAATGCTATTCTACCAAAATTCCTCCAGGTAGACTTGAAACCATTTTTCTTTTCCCTTCACCATCTATGAGATTTTATTGCACATTCCTACCCGATTTTTGGGTTAAAGCACACAAGGAGACAAAGGACCCTCCCAAACCCAATCCCATAAACTTGTTCATGTCATTCCATTGCAATGTTGTGCCATTGCCATGCCTTTCCATGCCATGCCATTGCCATGCCTTGTCAAGCCTTGCCATGGCATTCCATTGCCACACTATTTCCATGCATTTCCATGCCTTTCCAAGCCATGCCATTCCATGCCATGTCATTCCATGCCATTGCATTCCATTGCCATGCCATTTCCATGCCTTTCCATTGCCATTCCATGCCATTGTCATGTCATTTCCATGCCTTTCCATTCCATGTCATTGCCATGCCTTTTCCATGCCTTTCAATGCCATGCTATTGCCATGCCAATGCTATGCCTTGCCAAGCCATGCCATTTCCATGCCATTGCCATGCCTTGCCAAGCCATTCCATGCCATGCCATTGCCATGTACCTTCCCATGTCTTGTCATTTAGCTTCCCATTTTAACATATACAACAATAAATATAACTTTCCATAACATTATGCAAGGAAAAAGTCAAATCAAAATGTGGATTGCAATGAAACGAGAATAATAATAAAAGAAACCTTTCTCATCCCAATAAATAAATTTTTTTTTCTAGGGAGATATGACTTAAATTTATATCTAAAAGTTCCTTTCCATCCAATGAAGTGTTTATAACATTTTAAGTGCAGGTGAAAAAGTTGTCGTGCCTTTACAATCCATGCCATGCCTTGCCTTTTCTTTAGTTTCCATGCCATGTCATGCCTTGCCTTTCCAAGCCATGCCATGCCATGCCATTGAATGCCTTGCCTTTAAATTGCATGCCTTACCTTGCCATTGCATGTCTTACCTTGCCATGCCTTACCATGCCATGCCATGCCTTGCCTTGCCTTGCCATGTTTTTCCTTTCCTTGTCATGCCATGTCATCCCATGCCTTGCCTTGCCTTTCCATCACATGCCATACCATGCCATGCCATTGCCATGTCATTAMCATGCCTTTCCAAGCCATACCATGCCATTTCCATGCCATGCTATTACATTGCCTTGCCTTTCCATGCCATGCAATGCCATGCCTTGCCTTTCCATGTCATGTCTTTCCTTTCCATYGCATGTCTTKCCTTGACATGCCATGCCTTGCCATGTCATGTCATGCCTTGCCATGTCATGTCATGCCTTACCTTRCCATCCCATGTCATGYCATGCCTTTCCTTSCCATGACATGCCATGCCATCTCATTGCCATGCCTTTCCATGCCATTCCATTTTCATTCCTTTCCATGCCATTGTCATGCCTTTACATGCCATTGTCATGCCTTTCCATGCCATTGCCTTGCCTTGCCATGCCATGCCATGCCTTTCCTTGCCATTTCATGCCTTTCTTTTCTATGCCATGCATTGCCATGCCATGCCTTTCCTTGCCATGACATGCCATTTCCACGCCATTGTCATGCCTTTCCATGCCATTTCCATGCCATTTTCATGTCATTGCCACGCCATTATCACGCCATTTCCATGCCTTTCCATGCCATTTACATTCCTTTCCAAGACATGACATGCCATGCCATTGCCATGCCTTGTCATTCCATGCCATTGTATCTCATTTCCATGCCATTTCCATTGCATCCCATTGCATCCCATTGTCATGCCATGCCATTGCCATGCCTTGTCAAGCCAATAAATGATTCTAACTAAGTTACAACAGGACAAATATAACAACCCTTAAAACAAGTAATCATTAAATTAAAGGGGGATGAAAATGAAATCCTAAACTAGGGTTTAGATAACAAATTCTTGTTGAAATGCAAGATGGTACATAGCATCCCTAGAATATTCAAGACATCAATCCCTAAAGCACTGAAAAATATGACAAAAATATAATAAAAGGTGTCAAGGTGTATTCTAAGGGTGAAATATGACAACTAAACCCTAGATGTCAAGATAAAAAGGATGGAAATCAAGGGTAAGTCCTAATCTAACCACAAAATTGAGGGTTTCAAGAAAAGGTTAATTCAAGAAGAATACATGATACCATGCAATATCACCACTTTGATAAAAGATTTATTTAATACATCAAGAAATAACCATCCACAAAACTTGAAATAATTACCTAGACCTATACATTTTCTTACCTTACCTTTCCTTTCCTTGTCTTCACTTTCCATGCCATGCCATGTCATGCCTTGTCTTTCATTTCCTCGCAAGACCATTTCCTTTACTTGTCTTGTAATGCCATGCCATTTCCATTCCATGCCATGCCATTGCCATGTCATTCCATTGTCATGCGAAGCCAATAAATGATATTAACTAAGTTCAAACAAGTCAATGGGAAGTCCCAAACACCACAAATCAATAAGGAAACTATAGTTGTTATAAAACTTGTGATTAAGATGTTTAACTTCAATGATATGACAAGTTACAACAGGACAAATATAACAACCCTTAAAACAAGTAATCATGCAATGAAAGGGGGATGAAAATGCAAGCCTAAACTAGGGTTTAGATAACAAATTCTTGTTATGTTGATTTTTTGGTAGTTGCGGGAGGTATTAACCTCCATGGATAAACCTCTGACTACAATAGAATATTAGGAAAGAAAGAGAAAACCTAAATAGATGTGTGAAAACCATGGAAGACAATTTGGCTAAGCAAAATAAGTAATATTGAAGTATTATATGCAGAAAAGGATAGGTCAGCCCTACTTGAAGAGACACATGTTCACCTGGCCAAATTAGTATAAATAGAAGGTGATTTAGCTAATTTGGAAAAACATACACTCACTCAGTTGGTGCACATATCTTAGAAGTGCAGTAGTAGTAGAAGTAGTGCGCAAGTCTGGAAGAGGAGCGACAACAGTTGCAGTGGTGCAACACACTCTTGTTCAACCTTTTTGGTACTCTTACTTGTGCACTACCTTGGCGAAGGTGCACTCTCTTGTTTTCTCTGTTGGTTCTAGTGTGTCTTCCCGGAATCATTCTATCTAGCAAAGGTTAAGGTGCTCGGGGATGGATTTGTGCCTATGGTTGGGTGACAATGGTGTAGCATTGTCTATGGTGAAACAAGCACAATTTTATAACAAGTTATGGGCCCACACCACCTTTGGAACAGTCTAACCACTAGAAGGTATATCCATATCTCTCTGTCAAGCTCATTATAGCACAATTGCATTTGCAGCTAGGGTTTCTGATCTTGCAACAATAACAAACCCTAACCTAATTGTTAGGACACTTTAAGTGAAACATTTGGCATAATTCTTGGATATCTTAGTGCACCCTAACCCAATGCATCTCCTAGTTCCCTCAGCCATCAAAAAAATCAAAGTTGAATTTTTGGGTCAAAAGTCAAGGTTTGACTGGTCAAAGTCAAGGTTTGACTGGTCAAAGTCAAGGTTTGACTGGTCAAAGTCAAGGTTTGACTGGTCAAAGTCAAGGTTTGACTAGTCAAAGTCAAAAGAATGGTCAAGTTCAAAGTCAAATATAATCATGATTTCCTCCATAAAATCAGAGTGGTGCAACAGAAGCATGGTCTCTTGGTAAAGCATGGAAGACAAGGATTGACATCATCCTTGCAAAGAACAAAGGGAAAAATTATGGAACCACAGATTGAAGAGAAGGCGTCAAAGGATGAAGAGTTTGATTTTTGGAGCTTCCAATCACATGAACATGGAGTAGGGGAAACAATAAAAAACAACCACTACAGATCTAAATCTATGGAAAGAGAAGGAATCTTTGTCCAATAAGCAATCGTAGAACTAGAAAGATCTCAGATCTAATACATTCAGAGGAACAACACACTCTCCAGGTTGGAAAGAATACTTGTCTCAAAAGAAAAAACAACTTAAGCGGAACAATAACTAGACTCCAGGTTTGCATATCAGGTTTGATNCTAAAGCACTGAAAAATATGACAAAAATATAATAAAAGGTGTCAAGGTGTATTCTAAGGGTGAAAGATGACAACTAAACCCTAGATGTCAAGATAAAAAGGATGGAAATCAAGGGGAAGTCCTAATCTAACCACAAAATTGAGGGTTTCAAGAAAAGGTTAATTCAAGAAGAATACAAGATACCATGCAATATCACCACTTTGATAAAACATTTATTTAATACATCAAGAAATAACCATCCACAAAACTTGAAATAATTACCTAGACCTAGACCTAGACCTATACCTTTTCTTACCTTTCCTTTCCTTTCCTTGTCTTCACTTGCCATGCCATGCCATGTCATACCTTGTCTTTCATTTCCTCGCAAGACCATTTCCTTTACTTGTCTTGTCATGCCATGCCATTTCCATTCCATGCCATGCCATTGCCATGTCATTCCATTGTCATGCCAAGCCAATAAATGATATTAACTAAGTTCAAACAAGTCAATGGGAAGTCCCAAACACCACAAATCAATAAGAAAACTATAGTTGTTATAAAACTTGTGATTAAGATGTTTAACTTCAATGATATGACAAGTTACAATAGGACAAATATAACAACCCTTAAAACAAGTAATCATGCAATGAAAGGGGGATGAAAATGCAAGCCTAAACTAGGGTTTAGATAACAAATGCTTGTTATGTTGATTTTTTGGTAGTTGTGGGAGGTATTAACCTCCATGGATAAACCTTTGACTATAATAGAATATTACGGAAGAAAGAGAAAACCTAAACAGATGTGTGAAAACCATGCAAGACAATTTGGTTAAGCAAAATAAGTAATATTGAAGTATTATATGCAGAAAAGGATAGGTCGGCCCTACTTGAAGAGACACATGTTCACCTGGCCAAATTACTATAAATAGAAGGTGATTTAGCTAATTTGGAAAAACATACACTCACTCAGTTGGTGCACATATCTTAGAAGTGCAGTAGTAGTAGAAGTAGTGTGCAAGTCTGGAAGAGGAGCGACAACAGTTGCAGTGGTGCAACACACTCTTGTTCAACCTTTTTGGTACTCTTACTTGTGCACTACCTTGGCAAAGGTGCACTCTCTTGTTTTCTCTGTTGGTTCTAGTGTGTCTTCCCKGAATCATTCTATCTAGCAAAGGTTAAGGTGCTCGGGRATGGATTTGTGCCTATGGTTGGGTGACAATGGTGTAGCATTGYYTATGGTGAAACAAGCACAATATTATAACAAGTTATGGGCCCACACCACCTTTGGAAYAGTCTAACCACTAGAAGGTATATCCATATCTCTCTGTCAAGCTCATTATAGCACAATTGCATTTGCAGCTAGGGTTTCTGATCTTGYAACAACAACAAACCCTAACCTAATTGTTAGGACACTTTAAGTGAAACATTTGGCATAATTCTTGGATATCCTAGTGCACCCTAACCCAATGCATCTCYTGGTTCCCTCAGCCATCAAAAACATCAAAGTTGAATTTTTGGGTCAAAAGTCAAGGTTTGACTGGTCAAAGTCAAGGTTTGATTGGTCAAAGTCAAGGTTTGATTGGTCAAAGTCAAGGTTTGATTGGTCAAAGTCAAGGTTTGACTGGTCAAAGTCAAGGTTTGACTAGTCAAAGTCAAAAGAATGGTCAAGTTCAAAGTCAAATATAATCATGACTTCCTCCATAAAATCAGAGTGGTGCAACAGAAGCATGGTCTCTTGGTAAAGAATGGAAGACAAGGATTGACATCATCCTTGCAAAGAACAAAGGGAAAAATTATGGAACCACAGATTGAAGAGAAGGCGTAAAAGGATGAAGAGTTTGATTTTTGGAGCTTCCAAGCACATGAACATGGAGTAGAAGAAACAATAAAAAACAACCACTACAGATCTAAATCTATGGAAAGAGAAGGAATCTTTGTCCAAGAAGCAATCGTAGAGCTAGAAAGATCTCAGATCTAATACATTCAGAGGAACAACACACTCTCCAGGTTGGAAAGAATACTTGTCTCAAAAGAAAAAGCAACTTAAGCGGAACAATAACTAGACTCCAGGTTTGCATATCAGGTTTGATATTTTTATTCCTTCTTAAGTATTGCAATCCTTTAGATTTTATTAATGCTAGGAACAAATGAATACTGAGTAGCATGCATTATTAATATAATTGCTTATTGTACTTAATTGCAATATGAACTAACATATCCTCTAGGAGATATTTCTTATTCTTATTCTCAGGCATAACACCTTGGTAATGCTATAATGAACTACCATGAAATTGATATGTTCTTATATAAAATGTTATTATATTGGAAATATTTTTGCTCTTGTTGTTCTAGTTTTGGGAAGGTTATCCTATGTATTCCAAGAAGGTTACCACAGAAAGAAAGACTTGAAAGGACTCATAGGGAGTCAAACTTCAGAGGGAGTCAGTGATCAGGAAGAAGCAAGGTTTCGTGACACTTTTGAGGATGCATAGGGGCATGCAATAGATGGAAGCATGGTTCGAGGATTCTCTCAGTTAGAGGGAGTTGATGGCAGGTAAGAAATATTTAAAAAAAAAAATTATATTAGAGTGATAGCTTTTATAGGTAGTTATGTTACTGTCTATACTTTCTGGAATTAAAATGTATACCATGTTTCAAATTTGTTTTACAGAATTTCATTTCAAAAAACTCAAGTAACAAAACTGCACTGTAGCTAAAGCAACAAAACTGCACTGTTAAATAACCAT
>JZKD02S1247047.1:0-12293 GCA_000966675.3 Picea glauca
GAGATAGCATCACACAAAAGTTCTATAATGTCTCTATATTCGGCCACATTATTCGTGGACGACCCTAGGCATATGCCTCCTGAAGACAGTAGTAGACCCTCGGGTGAGTAAACCACCCAAGCAGCGGAAGCCAAGTTCCCTATGTGACGAATTTCCCTGACTGCGACTCCTATGTAGACCCACTTAGTAAAGTAGTTGACAACCATGATAATGTGCTGATGCCCCCCAACCGAAGTTGGGTTGCAATCGACAAAGTCCACCCCCCACTTGGTGAAGGGACCGATGGTAATGACTGGATGAAGAGGGGTTGGATGTGAGCACATTTTTCGAGTGAAAAACTGGCAGGGGTGACACTTCTTAACCGATTCAATACAATCCTTAAAGATAGTAGGCCAGGAATAACCAACTCACAAATGTTTTTGGGTTTTCTCAAGCCCAGATAGATGAACACCACAAGCCCCACTGTGGAAATCGTTCAGAACATACTCAACTTCTCCATGAGTTAAACAATGATGCAATAAATCGTCTATTCCTTGGCGATACAAAGTGTCACCGACGATATATACTTCTTAGCTTGGTATCTTATATGCTGTCGGTCATCTCGCGAGAGATGTTGAGGGAACTTCAAAGTATAAAGATAGAGAACGATGTATCCATACTAGGGATCAGACGACGAGACAAGAAAAATGTGTTCATCTGCAAAGAAATCAACATGGATAACGTCCTCATCTAATCGTGGAAACTCATATATCAATGCCGCAAATACTAGGGATTTATTGGATTTCGCAGAAGCAAAATCGAGATCAAACTCTTGTAAAATGAAAATCCATTTATTTTATTTCCCCCCTATGATACGTCGGGTAAGGACGTATTGAAATAGATTGACATCAACAACCACTATAGTCTTGCAAAGTAATATATAATGATGCAAACGCTGGACTGCATGCACGACGATCAAAGCTATCTTTTCAACGTGAGTGTAATTAAGTTTAGGACCGAGTAAAGTTTGACTAAGATAGTAGATGATGTGCTCATGGAGCTCATCATCCTTCTGAACCAGAACCATACCAATCGTATCTTCAAACGCAGCGATATAAAACAAGTAATCTCTACTATAGTTAGGAGGCTTCAACAGAGGCGCCAACACCAAATCTTTCTTCAAGGCATCGAAGGACTCTTGGGATCACTCATCCTAGATAAAATGGGTGTCCTTCTTCAAAAGATGCATGAAACCTTTAGTGATAGTGGCATAGTTCACTATAAACCTACGAAGAAAGTTAGTTTTCCCCTGTAAACCCTGAAGTTGTCTAATCATGCATGGGGGAGGAAACTGAAGTATTGCCTCAACCTTAAGTGGATATACCATGATCCCAGTCTCAGAAACTAGAAAACCTAAAAGATGACCAGACTTAATGCAAAAGATGCACTTGTGAGGGTTCAACCGGATTCTATAGTAACAGAATCTTTCAAAGACAAGCTGAAGGTGAGTAACGTGATCCACTCTTTTGCAAGAGTGAGAAACAAGATCATCAAGGTAAGCTTCGACTATGTGCTTTAGATCGTGAAAAGAGAAAGTCATGGCACGTTGAAAGGTTNTTTCCCCCCTATGATACGTCGGGTAAGGACGTATTGAAATAGATTGACATCAACAACCACTGTAGTCTTGCAAAGTAATATATAATGACGCAAACGCTGGACTGCATGCATGACGGTCAAAGCTATCTTTTCAACGTGAGTGTAATTAAGTTTAGGACCGAGTAAAGTTCGACTAAGATAGTATATGATGTGCTCATGGAGCTCATCATCCTTCTGAACCAGAACCATACCAATCGTATCTTCAAACACGACGATATAAAAAAAGTAATCTCTACTATAGTCAGGAGGCTTCAACAGAAGCGTCGACACCAAATCTTTCTTCAAGGCATCGAAGGACTCTTGGGCTCTCTCATCCAAGATAAAATGGGTGTCCTTCTTCAAAAGATGCATGGAACCTTTATTGATAGTGGCATAGTTCACTATAAACCTACGTAGAAAGTTAGTTTTCCCCAGTAAACCCTGAAGTTGTCTAATCATGAGTGGGGGATGCAACCAAAGTATTGCCTCAACCTTAAGTGGATATACCATGATCCTAGTCTCAGAAACTAGAAAACCTAAAAGACGACCAGACTTAATGCAAAAGATGCACTTGTGACGGTTCAACCGGATTCTATAGTAATTGAATCTTTCAAAGACAAGATGAAGGTGAGTAACGTGATCCACTCTTTTGCAAGAGTGAGCAACAAGATCATCGAGGTAAGATTCAACTATGTGCTTTATATCGTGAAAAGAGAAAGTCATGGCACGTTGAAAGGTTGCTTCAACATTTTTAAGGATGAAAGGAATTTTCCGGTACGCGAAAGTACCCCAAGGAAAAATAAATTTCATCTTGTGTTGATACTCTAGTTTGATTTGAATTTGGTTATATCCTGAAAATCCATCCATAAAAGAAAATACTTCACTTCCCATGCACTCTTTGAGAATCTGATCAATGAAGGGTGTGGGGAATTTGTCTTTCAGACATGCCTTATTCAGGTCATGAAAATCCATACATACATGGATGGTTCCTTGATTTTTATCTACAGGAATGGGGTTGGATACCCATTTGGTCAAGGGAACTAGGTAGATGAAGCTGGCATTAAGTAGCTTCTCCACCTCTGCCTTAATAACCGAGGCCTTTCGAGGGTTGACAACTCTAAGACGTTGTTGAATAGGTTTAACATCCAGATAAATTTTAATCTCATGTTCGACAATACAAGGGTTGATTCTTGGCATCTCTTCATAGGAACAAGAAAATAAGTCTCAGAATTCCTTGAAGAGCTCGGTGTATATAAGGATTTCTTCTGGCGAACAATCCGCACCGATGTTTACATTTTCAACCTTGCCATGGGTACGAGAGATGTCGATCATGACGGTAGGAGAAATACTTTCCATGTTTCCTTTGGCATAAATGCCGTGTGTATCAAGTGGAACTACGATGTGACCAACTATCTCACTAAAAGTAGATCAAAAGTTGTCTTGTTCGATTCTTTCAAGATATGGGAGAAAATAAGAGTGGTGATGCATATCATCCCGAGTTTTTTTGGAACCATTCATGGCTTCGATGATGGCTTCATCCAAAGGCAAAGTCCCATCGAGAAAATCATGTGAACAAGTCAACGAAGTGGCCCACACATGCCTAGACACGAGATCCTCCTCATCCTTCGGTGAGGGAACATGATTGATATCGATGGAAGAGTCGAGAACAACTTGATACGCAATCTCTGTTGTCGATAGTGGCATGGCCATTCCAACATGCGAATGAACTTCACAAGACAAAGTCGAGGAAGGTAAGGTCCATGGATCACTAAAATAAGAATTGTGGAAAGGAATGGACCTTCCTGTCGAGACGAGCCTACTAGACATGGAATAAACATGATGGCTCGGTGCCGAGAAGTAAAAAGTACCCATAAGGGAAGAATACATTCCGACACTGATATTCTCAGTTGTCGGCTGAGAATTTTCAATCACAGGGATCGACGGTCCAAGAGATGCATTAGGAATGGAGTATGCAAAGGATAACTGATCGATCATCACAATATTTCCTTCATGAGGAAAACAAAGAGTATGAAAGACAGACAACACAATGATGATCATGGCATAAGTCCAATTGCGACCTAGTAACAAGTTATAATCAAGAGTTGCACCAACTACCTCTACTTCCACCTCTACAGTCTTCCCACCTAATTGGACCGAAAAGGCAGGGAGAATACCATGAGGGTGGAAGGAATGACCATTGAAAGACGTCAACATGTTCGATGACTTGGAAAGAGTTAGAGAACCGAGATCTTTCCAACAAGCCAGGGACATCAAACATGTAGCAGCGACTTCATCAACAACCACATGCTTGATGGTGTACTTTGAATACTCCACATGGATTTGGAAATCCACATGGTAAGGCAAGCAAGGCTTAACATCCATGACGTCAAACTTGATAACTTTTGAGCCATTGGGTTCTAGAGCTCCTAAAGTAGAGAGTAAGGCATTCCTCTATGAAGGACACGTTTGGAGTACCTCCAAAGCCGACATCGCACAAGGGTTTTGAACCAGGTCCTCAATAATAGAGTAGTTCTAGGTGGCTCTAGAATTTGGATTATGGGTAGAGCGCCTAAGTACTCCTTTTGGAATATGAGGTAGTGGCTTCGATTTCTCAATCTATAAAGTCATCTTCATATGAGGAGGAGGAGATTCTAGACCATGATTAGTTTGTTTAGAACTATAGTCTTGAGATTGAGTGGCTACATCTATTTTCGCATTGACCATATTGACACATAAACGATCGCCATCTTGCGACTGCTATTTTTTACCTCCACTAGCCACATTTCTAGTGTTTGAGGAGCTCGAGGCTAAGTGTTTATTATGTGGGAATGGATTCATCAGCATGGTGGGCGATTGATCTAATAGCCTCGCAACTTCTGCAAGTTTGGGGCACAAATGGGTAAGGTGATCATCTGTGCAAAGCTTACAGGGAAACTTCACCTTACGTCTTTCTTATTTTCCCTCTTCAACATTACTACTCGTCTTATCATTATTAATATTGTCCTTGGGTTTTTTACCATTTTTCCCACCCTTACGGTTATTGCGTCCTTTCTTATTATTCCCTCTTGGTTGCTGGTTACCATCCGGGTTGGCCGAAGATTGCACAGAGTGTAAATCCATCGACTGAGTGGGGTTGGAAGACACAAACAAGGCTAGTCCTCCTACAGATTGGCTTAAAGACAACTCTTTCAACTGGTTTGTCACTAATTCTGCAGACTTTACATTGGTGCAACCTACGATGCCATCGACATGATGTTTGAGATTTTTCCTAGGGTCATAAGTAGATAGTGGTGCGTCAGGAAGAAGGTGGTATAACATCCCAGACTAAGCATATATCAAATCTAATTGTTGGGACCTAAAGATCGCTTCTTCCTCAGTGGTAACCCCATAAGTAGCAACATCCTTCGAGATAGGAGCATGCAAAGACTTAAGAAACCATTCTAAAATAAAGTCTAGGGGTATAGGGGTCTTAATCAACCTCTTCCATCTACGCCAATCCTAGATATGGTCTGAGATATGAGTGGTGGTATCCTGGCGTAAAGTAGACAGCAATTCTAGGCCAACATCATAATGAATGGGCAATTGGAAGTGGTTAATAAAGACCATCACCAATTGACTAAAAGTCCCATATGCTCCCCTAGGTATCTCAATATACCATTTCTCAACAACTCCGATGAGGGTGTGTTGAAATAATCTCAAATGAATAGAACCGTCATTAAGGGAGTTGGATGAGCAACAAAGGTGAAAGGTAGTGACGTGATAACCAAGATCCTCTCCATTCTTACCTTCGAACTTTGGGATGTCCGAAGGAAGTTTGGTGGGGACCAGGGGCCATGTAGGATCGTGACTCACAGGGTCATTCATTAACTTAGACAAATTTGTCAGATTAAGTGTGGCTAGAAAAGGGAGGCATGGTTGTGACATCTGGCCCCAACCTCCTAGGAAAGATTGTGCTTGCAGATTTGGAGGCCATCCAGGGTTCTGGTAAACACCATGTCCCTATTCGACATTATAAGGCCCTCCTCCAGGTTGATTCATATAAGGTTGGTTGGGAATCATTCCAACATGAATGCTCTGTTGAGGGTTATAGAAATTCC
Source organism: Picea glauca (assembly GCA_000966675.3). Lineage (NCBI taxonomy): Eukaryota > Viridiplantae > Streptophyta > Pinopsida > Pinales > Pinaceae > Picea > Picea glauca. Next base: position 5,712 of record JZKD02S1247047.1, read on the forward strand.
CCCCAATCGGATTAGATCCAGGTTGGGGGTTTCCCAAAGCATGAAACCGACCTCTTCCAGGTTGGAATCCGGAGGATAGAGGTGGATTCGTCATGCCAAATGTATTGGTCAGAATCTGCGCCGAGGAGGTAGGTTTGTAGGGTGAAACTTAGCCAAAGCTTGTCCNTTTCCCCCCTATGATACGTCGGGTAAGGACGTATTGAAATAGATTGACATCAACAACCACTGTAGTCTTGCAAAGTAATATATAATGACGCAAACGCTGGACTGCATGCATGACGGTCAAAGCTATCTTTTCAACGTGAGTGTAATTAAGTTTAGGACCGAGTAAAGTTCGACTAAGATAGTATATGATGTGCTCATGGAGCTCATCATCCTTCTGAACCAGAACCATACCAATCGTATCTTCAAACACGACGATATAAAAAAAGTAATCTCTACTATAGTCAGGAGGCTTCAACAGAAGCGTCGACACCAAATCTTTCTTCAAGGCATCGAAGGACTCTTGGGCTCTCTCATCCAAGATAAAATGGGTGTCCTTCTTCAAAAGATGCATGGAACCTTTATTGATAGTGGCATAGTTCACTATAAACCTACGTAGAAAGTTAGTTTTCCCCAGTAAACCCTGAAGTTGTCTAATCATGAGTGGGGGATGCAACCAAAGTATTGCCTCAACCTTAAGTGGATATACCATGATCCTAGTCTCAGAAACTAGAAAACCTAAAAGACGACCAGACTTAATGCAAAAGATGCACTTGTGACGGTTCAACCGGATTCTATAGTAATTGAATCTTTCAAAGACAAGATGAAGGTGAGTAACGTGATCCACTCTTTTGCAAGAGTGAGCAACAAGATCATCGAGGTAAGATTCAACTATGTGCTTTATATCGTGAAAAGAGAAAGTCATGGCACGTTGAAAGGTTGCTTCAACATTTTTAAGGATGAAAGGAATTTTCCGGTACGCGAAAGTACCCCAAGGAAAAATAAATTTCATCTTGTGTTGATACTCTAGTTTGATTTGAATTTGGTTATATCCTGAAAATCCATCCATAAAAGAAAATACTTCACTTCCCATGCACTCTTTGAGAATCTGATCAATGAAGGGTGTGGGGAATTTGTCTTTCAGACATGCCTTATTCAGGTCATGAAAATCCATACATACATGGATGGTTCCTTGATTTTTATCTACAGGAATGGGGTTGGATACCCATTTGGTCAAGGGAACTGGGTTGATGAAGCTGGCATTAAGTAGCTTCTCCACCTCTGCCTTAATAACCGTGGCCTTTCGAGGGTTGACAACTCTAAGACGTTGTTGAACAGGTTTAACATCCAGATAAATTTTAATCTCATGTTCGACAATACAAGGGTTGATTCTTGGCATCTCTTCATAGGAAAAAGCAAATAAGTCTCAGAATTCCTTGAAGAGCTCGGTGTAGATAAGGATTTCTTCTGGCGAACAATCTGCACCGATGTTTACATTTTCAACCTTGCCATGGGTACAAGAGATGTCAATCATGACGGTAGGAGAAATACTTTCCATGTTTCCTTCGGCATAAATGCCGTGTGTATCAAGTGGAACTACGATGTGACCGACTATCTCACTAAAAGTAGATCAAAAGTTGTCTTGTTCAATTCTTTCAAGCTATGGGAGAAAATAAGAGTGGTGATGCATATCATCCCAATTTTTTTTGGAACCATTCATGGCTTCGATGATGGCTTCATCCAAAGGCAAAGTCCCATCAATAAAATCATGTGAACAAGTCAACGAAGTGGCCCACACATGCCTAGACATGAGATCCTCCTCATCCTTCAGTGAGGGAACATGATCGATATCGATGGAAGAGTCGAGAACAACTTGATACGCAATCTCTGTTGTCGATAGTGGCATGGCCATTCCAACATGCGAATGAACTTCACAAGACAAAGTCGGGGAAGGTAAGGTCCATGGATCACTAAAATAAGAATTGTGGAAAGGAATGGACCTTCCTGTCGAGACGAGCCTACTAGACATGGCATAAACATGATGGCTCAGTGCCGAGAAGTCAAAAGTACCCATAAGGTAAGAATACATTCCGACACTGATATTCTCAGTTGTCGGTTGAGAATTTTCAATCACAGGGATCGACGGTCCAAGAGATGCATTAGGAATGGAGTATGCAAAGGATAACTGATCGATCGTCACAATATTTCCTTCATGAGGAAAACAAAGAGTATGAAAGACAGACGACACAATGATGATCATGGCATAAGTCCAATTGCGACCTAGTAACAAGTTATAATCAAGAGTTGCACCAACTACCTCTACTTCCACCTCTACAGTCTTCCCACCTAATTGGACCGAAAAGGCAGGGAGAATACCATGAGGGTGGAAGGAATGACCATTGAAAGACGTCAACATGTTCGATGACTTGGAAAGAGTTAGAGAACCGAGATCTTTCCAACAAGCCAGGGACATCAAACATGTAGCAGCGACTTCATCAACAACCACATGCTTGATGGTGTACTTTGAATACTCCACATGGATTTGGAAATCCACATGGTAAGGCAAGCAAGGCTTAACATCCATGACGTCAAACTTGATAACTTTTGAGCCATTGGGTTCTAGAGCTCCTAAAGTAGAGAGTAAGGCATTCCTCTATGAAGGACACGTTTGGAGTACCTCCAAAGCCGACATCGCACAAGGGTTTTGAACCAGGTCCTCAATAATAGAGTAGTTCTAGGTGGCTCTAGAATTTGGATTATGGGTAGAGCGCCTAAGTACTCCTTTTGGAATATGAGGTAGTGGCTTCGATTTCTCAATCTATAAAGTCATCTTCATATGAGGAGGAGGAGATTCTAGACCATGATTAGTTTGTTTAGAACTATAGTCTTGAGATTGAGTGGCTACATCTATTTTCGCATTGACCATATTGACACATAAACGATCGCCATCTTGCGACTGCTATTTTTTACCTCCACTAGCCACATTTCTAGTGTTTGAGGAGCTCGAGGCTAAGTGTTTATTATGTGGGAATGGATTCATCAGCATGGTGGGCGATTGATCTAATAGCCTCGCAACTTCTGCAAGTTTGGGGCACAAATGGGTAAGGTGATCATCTGTGCAAAGCTTACAGGGAAACTTCACCTTACGTCTTTCTTATTTTCCCTCTTCAACATTACTACTCGTCTTATCATTATTAATATTGTCCTTGGGTTTTTTACCATTTTTCCCACCCTTACGGTTATTGCGTCCTTTCTTATTATTCCCTCTTGGTTGCTGGTTACCATCCGGGTTGGCCGAAGATTGCACAGAGTGTAAATCCATCGACTGAGTGGGGTTGGAAGACACAAACAAGGCTAGTCCTCCTACAGATTGGCTTAAAGACAACTCTTTCAACTGGTTTGTCACTAATTCTGCAGACTTTACATTGGTGCAACCTACGATGCCATCGACATGATGTTTGAGATTTTTCCTAGGGTCATAAGTAGATAGTGGTGCGTCAGGAAGAAGGTGGTATAACATCCCAGACTAAGCATATATCAAATCTAATTGTTGGGACCTAAAGATCGCTTCTTCCTCAGTGGTAACCCCATAAGTAGCAACATCCTTCGAGATAGGAGCATGCAAAGACTTAAGAAACCATTCTAAAATAAAGTCTAGGGGTATAGGGGTCTTAATCAACCTCTTCCATCTACGCCAATCCTAGATATGGTCTGAGATATGAGTGGTGGTATCCTGGCGTAAAGTAGACAGCAATTCTAGGCCAACATCATAATGAATGGGCAATTGGAAGTGGTTAATAAAGACCATCACCAATTGACTAAAAGTCCCATATGCTCCCCTAGGTATCTCAATATACCATTTCTCAACAACTCCGATGAGGGTGTGTTGAAATAATCTCAAATGAATAGAACCGTCATTAAGGGAGTTGGATGAGCAACAAAGGTGAAAGGTAGTGACGTGATAACCAAGATCCTCTCCATTCTTACCTTCGAACTTTGGGATGTCCGAAGGAAGTTTGGTGGGGACCAGGGGCCATGTAGGATCGTGACTCACAGGGTCATTCATTAACTTAGACAAATTTGTCAGATTAAGTGTGGCTAGAAAAGGGAGGCATGGTTGTGACATCTGGCCCCAACCTCCTAGGAAAGATTGTGCTTGCAGATTTGGAGGCCATCCAGGGTTCTGGTAAACACCATGTCCCTATTCGACATTATAAGGCCCTCCTCCAGGTTGATTCATATAAGGTTGGTTGGGAATCATTCCAACATGAATGCTCTGTTGAGGGTTATAGAAATTCCCCCCAATCGGATTAGATCCAGGTTGGGGGTTTCCCAAAGCATGAAACCGACCTCTTCCAGGTTGGAATCCGGAGGATAGAGGTGGATTCGTCATGCCAAATGTATTGGTCAGAATCTGCGCCGAGGAGGTAGGTTTGTAGGGTGAAACTTAGCCAAAGCTTGTCCNAGATAAAATGGGTGTCCTTCTTCAAAAGATGCATGAAACCTTTAGTGATAGTGGCATAGTTCACTATAAACCTACGAAGAAAGTTAGTTTTCCCCTGTAAACCCTGAAGTTGTCTAATCATGCATGGGGGAGGAAACTGAAGTATTGCCTCAACCTTAAGTGGATATACCATGATCCCAGTCTCAGAAACTAGAAAACCTAAAAGATGACCAGACTTAATGCAAAAGATGCACTTGTGAGGGTTCAACCGGATTCTATAGTAACAGAATCTTTCAAAGACAAGCTGAAGGTGAGTAACGTGATCCACTCTTTTGCAAGAGTGAGAAACAAGATCATCAAGGTAAGCTTCGACTATGTGCTTTAGATCGTGAAAAGAGAAAGTCATGGCACGTTGAAAGGTTTCTTTGACGTTTTTAAGGCTGAAAGGAATTTTCCGGTACGCGAAAGTACCCCAAGGAAAAATATATTTCATCTTGTGTTGATACTCGGGTTTGATTTAAATTTGGTTATATCCTGAAAATCCATCCATAAAATAAAATACTTCACTTCCCATGCACTCGTCGAGAATCTGATCGATGAAGGGTGTGGGGAAGTTGTCTTTCAGACATGCCTTGTTTAGGTCGTGAAAATCCATACATACATGGATGGTTCCTTGCTTTTTATCTACAGGAACGGGGTTGGATACCCATTTGGTCAAGGGAACTGGGTAGATGAAGCCAGCATTAAGTAGCTTCTCCACCTCTACCTTAATAACCGGGGCCTTTCGAGGGTTGACAACTCTAAGACATTGTTGAACAGGTTTAACATCCAGATAAATTTTAATCTCATGTTCGACAATATGAGGGTTGATTCCTGGCATCTCTTCATAGGAACAAGCAAATACGTCTCAGAATTCCTTGAAGAGCTTGGTGTAGATAAGGATTTCTTCTGGCGAACAATCCGCATCAATGTTTACATTTTCAACCTTGCTAGGGGTACGAGAGATGTCGATCATTACGGTAGGAGAAATACTTGCCATGTTTCCTTCGACATAAATGCCGTGTGTATCAAGTGGAACTACGACGTGACCGACTATCTCACTCAAAGTAGATCAAAAGTTGTCTTGTTCGATTCTTTCAAGCTCTGGGAGAAAATAAGAGCGGTGATGCATANAGATAAAATGGGTGTCCTTCTTCAAAAGATGCATGAAACCTTTAGTGATAGTGGCATAGTTCACTATAAACCTACGAAGAAAGTTAGTTTTCCCCTGTAAACCCTGAAGTTGTCTAATCATGCATGGGGGAGGAAACTGAAGTATTGCCTCAACCTTAAGTGGATATACCATGATCCCAGTCTCAGAAACTAGAAAACCTAAAAGATGACCAGACTTAATGCAAAAGATGCACTTGTGAGGGTTCAACCGGATTCTATAGTAACAGAATCTTTCAAAGACAAGCTGAAGGTGAGTAACGTGATCCACTCTTTTGCAAGAGTGAGAAACAAGATCATCAAGGTAAGCTTCGACTATGTGCTTTAGATCGTGAAAAGAGAAAGTCATGGCACGTTGAAAGGTTGCTTTGACGTTTTTAAGGCTGAAAGGAATTTTTCGGTACGTGAAAGTACCCCAAGGAAAAATATATTTCATCTTGTGTTGATACTCGGGTTTGATTTAAATTTGGTTATATCCTGAAAATCCATCCATAAAAGAAAATACTTCACTTCCCATGCACTCATCGAGAATCTGATCGATGAAGGGTGTGGGGAAGTTGTCTTTCAGACATGCCTTGTTTAGGTCATGAAAATCCATACATACATGGATGGTTCCTTGCTTTTTATCTACAGGAACAAGGTTGGATACCCATTTGGTCAAGGGAACTGGGTAGATGAAGCCAACATTAAGTAGCTTCTCCACCTCTACCTTAATAACCGGGGCCTTTCGAGGGTTGACAACTCTAAGACATTGTTGAACAGGTTTAACATCCAAATAAATTTTAATCTCATGTTCGACAATACGAGGGTTGATTCCTGGCATCTCTTCATAGGAACAAGCAAATACGTCTCAGAATTCCTTGAAGAGCTTGGTGTAGATAAGGATTTCTTCTGGCGAACAATCCGCATCGATGTTTACATTTTCAACCTTGCTAGGGGCACGAGAG
>JZKD02S1247058.1:0-12293 GCA_000966675.3 Picea glauca
TGAGTCCTCATTTTTGAAGTCTAAATCTAAACAAAAGAATCATCAAATATATGAGATAGATGACAAGCATAAAATGAATGATGAGGTAAGTGAAACAGAAGAAACTAAGGTTGCTAACAGTGAACAATTAATTCCTACTTTGACACAGGGCACAACTTCATCCAAAAGCATGACTCCATCAAAGACTCCAAGCAAGAGAATACAGAAAAATCACCCTAAAGAACAAATAATTGGTGACATAAATGTAGGTGTTGAAACAAGAAGCAGAAGGAAAGAATCCACCTCAACTCATGAACATGTATCTTTACTTTCTTTGATTGAACCCAAAAATATTGAAGAAGCTATTAAAGATGAGTACTAGATGAAAGCAATGAATGAAGAACTTAGTCAAATAGAAAAGAATAAGACATGGGAATTGGTTCCTAGACCTTTGAATAAGAATGTCATAGGGGCTAAATGGCTTTTCAGAAATAAGATGGATGAAGCAGGTAAAATAACTAGAAACAAGTCTAGATTGATTTGTAAAGGGTATGCACAAGTAGAAGGAATAGATTTTGGGTAACTTTTGCTCATGTTGCAAGAATGGAATCCATTAGACTGATTCTACCTTATGCCAATTCTAAACACATTAAAGTTTACCAAATAGATGTAAAGTTTGCATTTTTGAATGGCGATTTAGAGGAAGAAGTATATATGGAACAACCAGATGGTTTCCAGGTACAAGAAGCAGAACAATATGTTTACAGGTTGAAAAAGGAATTGTATGGCCTAAAGCAAGCACCAAGGGCTTGGTATTCCAGACTTGACAATTACTTGAGGCATCAAGGATTTAGGAAAGGTAATACTAATAGTAATCTATATATTAAAGAAAAAAATGATAGCTTGATCATTGTTGAGATATATGTAGATGATATCATTTTTGGTAGTGATGATAATAGGCTCAGTAAATGGTTCGCTGAAAGTATGCAGAAAGAGTTTGAGATGTCCATGCTAGGAGAAATGAATTTTTTCTTAGGCTTGCAAATTACTCAATCTGATAAAGGTATTTCCATTTCTCAAACCAATTATATCAATGAAATGCTTAAGAAATTTCAGATGGAAGATTCTAAACCAGTCGACACTCCCATGGTTACTGGTTGTAAATTAAGTAAGTTTGATGATGCTAAAGATGTTGATCAGACAGTATACAGATCTATGATTGGTAGTCTTCTTTATGCTACAGCTACAAGACCTGATGCAGTTTATCAAGTTGGCAGGTTTCAGGCTTCACCAAAAACTTCTCATCTACTTGCAGTCAAAAGAATTTTCAGATATCTTAAGGGGACAACAGAGTATGGTTTATGGTATCCTACAGGTAATGATCTTAATTTATATGCTTTCACTGATGTTGATTGGGAAGGTTGTGTTGATGATAGGAAGAGTACTAGTGGAGCAACATTTTTTCTTGGAGGATGTCTCGTAAGTTGGTCAAGTAAAAAAACAATCGACAGTCTCTCTGTCTATTGCTGAAGCAGAATACATTGCAGCTGCAACTTGTTGCACTCAGGTTATATGGATGAAATAGATGTTGGAAGATATACATATTCATTATAATGAACCTATACCTATCTTCTGTGATAATACCAGTGCAATTAGTATTTCTAAAAATCCTGTTATGCATTTCAAAACAAAGCACATTCCCATTAAATTTCATTTTCTAAGAGAGCAGGTTATGTCTAAAGTTATTAAAGTGGAATATGTTGGCACAAAGGATCAAATAGAAGATGTATTTACTAAACCTTTATCTAAAATTCAATTTGAAAGTCTCAGGGATCAGTTGGGGGTTTACCATCTATAATTTCATTTCATTTTTTAAAGATTGCATGGGCTTCATTATAAAATCAGACTGCATAGTTTTATTGACTATTATTGATAGGGGGAGTTGTTGTTGAAATGATACATCTTTGCAAGTGGTTTTTATTTTCTTAGTGGGAGTATGGTTGATTCCTTGGCCATAGATGTCAAAAGGGGAAGAAGAGATTTAAAGTTTTCCATCAATGCCAAAGGGGGAGTTTGTTGGTCAGTTTGCACAGGTTGTTGCACAGGTTTTGTCATTAATGTCAAACTTGAAGCTGCATGGTGGTTTGCTGAGAGTTCCTTTGGAATTCGGGAATCAAAGAAAGGAGGAGCTCCAAACTTGAAGCTACACGGTGGTTTGTTGAGAGTTCCTTCAGAATTCAGGAATCAAAGAAAGGAGGAGCTCCAACCTTTGACATCGTGATATGCAAAATCGCGAAACGCAAAGTCCCGATGGGATCAGGACCGTCTAATCATGAAAGGTTGTGGGTCGTCGATCGAAGCACAAAGTCCCGATGAGATTAGGACCGCCTGATCACGAAAGGCCATGGGACAGTCGATCGGAGAAAAGTGGATATCAGGAAATTAGAATTCAAAGGAAGGAAATGCGATAACATTCCAACTCGCGAAATGCCGAAATGCGAAAATCCGAAATGCTACTAAAACATGGAATGTCGAAGTGCCGAAACGCTGAATTACGAAATACCAAAAGGGACACACGTCATAGGATACCGGGAGTTGGAGTTGTCAAGGAAACTCACGACAAGAATGATGAAATCGTGAAATGCGAAACCACGACGTTTCAGAGTTTTAGATACTGGGAGTTGGAGGAGTCAAGAGTTGAGACTCTTCATCACAGGAGTCCCGAAGTTGCAAAATGTGAAACGCCAAAATCCCGAAACAGGCACATCAACAAAGACTCCATTTCGGAGTTTCGTAGACCGGTAAATCAAAGATCAAAGTAACTTTAACGTTTGAAGTAGCGAACCCTAAAATGTCGAAACGCTAAAAGATGAAATGCCAAAAGGAACTATTGTGAGTCTCAAAAACCCGAAAAGAAAAAATGACGAAATGTTGAAATGAAAAACGCATTTTAGTTAAGCCCATGGTCATATCCAATGGGCATATGGTTTAAGCACAAGTGTCTTGCCAAAGCGCTCGAGGGTTATTCTATGCTGAGACAAAACAAATGTATGATCATGGAACGATGCTGGTTAAATATTTAAATTGATCGTGTGGCTACTGTTCTTCTTGAGGCCTTGATCAATAATGATCACTGTAAGGTAGTTATTTAGTTATTGTAAATAAATATTTGAAGCCTGAGGGTTCGATTGTATGCGTTGATGATACAAGAAGATATATAAAGTGAATGTTGCAAGAAAAGAAAAAGAGAGGATTATGGGAGATATATGGCTCTGTAAAATTTGAGGAAAAGAAAAGACAGAGAAGGGAAGACACATACACAGATTGATAAATCTAAGTGGTCTAGTCAAGAATGAATTGTGCAGAGAGGATTTGAATGCTTAATCTTTGACAGAGAAGATAAAGAGTTGGTTTGCAGGTTCTTAGTGACAAAGAATGATTTCAGGATGGTAGGGAGGAGCAAGGGGAGACTGTAAAAGTCTCCTGTACAAGTTGGCGCTTGTACATTTGGGAGTTGCAGCTTCCATTTAGTAGGTGCTGAAGAAATAGAGGTAGCAGCCTCATCTAGGTTGTAGCTCAAATAAAATAAGAATGTAAAAAGGAGTTGGAGCTTGCCTTTCATTCATAAGAAAAAGAGGTTTTTCCCTTTTGGGTTTCCTCGTGAAAAATCACTGTGTCACTGTTTCATTTATGTGATTGTATATTTATTGGTTAAATGTATTTCTATAAGTTAAATGTTAAAGGCATGATTTATTGATTAATAAGTAATCTTCTTATAAAATGAAATAAATTTTATATAATTGATTCACCCCCCCCTCTCAGTTGACTTATCCTGTTCAACAGACATCATCCAAATTATGACTTTATCATCGGTGGCCTATGTTTGCATGGTGATGCTATACAACACAAAATCTGTCGGTGATCAAAATGATATGGCACGATGGATTCATCGGAGGCCCGACGCATGGGAGCTCCAAGTCCTGTCGAGAATGGAACAGATAGTCGCCATATGTAGATGGTAATTTTCTTGATATATGATGATATATACAATTAGGATTTGATTTCTATTTTTGCATAAACCCCTAATTCAATATTGTTAGAGTCTAAACAACTACAAATGCACAATCACACTTAAGAGATACATGTTTTTCTTTTAAACTGTAATTTATGCACTTTTGCAAAAATGCATGCCTAGGTCTTAACACACCTGCAATTTGAATGGTTCAAGTTTCTGAGGGTGTCTTAGATAATTTTACACATGTCTACATATTTAAATTTTCATTTGCAAACAAAAAATTGGTTGTTGTGTAAAAGGGGCAAATTCTACCTTGTAAATTGAGAGACCAAAATAGTAGAAAGTAACCTAATGGAAATGCATGCCCATGCTTCTATATAGATTCAAATTTAGTTATCTAAGTTTTGGGGTGAATTTAATAACATTATTAATCTATATATATCATACAAAGCGCACTTTAAATGATTAAGCACTTCTACCTTGAACCAAGATTCCACACTTTATGTAAAATAGAGGGTGAAATTGTCTTACTGTAAAAGGAATGCCTAAGCCTCATATGACCTCCAAATTGTGGAGTTTGGATTTTATCATTTTACATCTATTAATACTTTATTTTTTCATTTTGAAACCAAAAACCGTATGTTGTGCATACATGCTAAAATTTTCCTTGTAAATGCAAGAAAATCATAGAGGGAAAAATGCATAAAAATACATGAAAACATGGCAAGATGAGAAATGCATTCCTTAGGAAGAAAAATCCATGTGTGGTTTTATTAATTTACAAGTTACAAGTTATAGGACAGTGGATTTGTTGTAAACCCTAAAGGATGCATACTAGGATGATCTGTGCCCTGATTCTAGCAAAGGGTTGAGATATACATGAATCTTTGGAAATTGTGTGCACACACTAACTAAAATGGAAAAATGAGCACTAACTAAATGTGTCCTTGATCTCGATGAGGTAGGAGCTTATACATCCACATCACACATAGACTAGTTTTTAGTTGCATTTCCATTGCAAAGACCTACTAAAATGATTGGAAAATAAAAGGTTATATGACTGAATATTAATAATTAAATAAATAAACAAACATATCAACATGTACGAGACCTATAAATACCAAAATGCAATACCCTAAGGAGAAAAATATGTGTTTTTCATTTAAATTGTATTTTTTGTATTTGTGCATAAATGCACTCCAAGCTTCACAAAAATGTGTGCCTAGGTATTTACACACCTGCGATTTGAATGATTCAAGTTTCTTAGGGTGTCTTATATACTTTTACACATGTCTACATATTTATATTTTCATTTCCAAATATAAAAGTGGTTGCTATGTAAAAGAGTCAAAGTCTACCTTGTAAATTGAGAGACCAAAACAATAGAAATTGACCTAATGGAAATACACGCCCATGCTTCTATATAGCTCCAAATTTAGTGATATAAGATTTGGGGTGAATTTAATAACATTCCAAATCTATATATTTCATCCATAGTACATTTTAAAAATACTAAGGGCTTATACCTTGAACGAAGATTCAAGACCTTTTGTAAAATGGAGGGTAAAATCGTCTTACTGTAAAATGCACACCTAAGATTCATATGACCTCCAAATTGAGTGGTTCAAATTGTGGATTTTGGATTTTATCATTTTACATCTATTCATACTTTAGTTGTGAAATTTGAAACCTAAAACCCTCTATTTTGTGTGAAGGATAAAAATTGCCTTGTAAATGGAAAAACAATACACAAAGGGAAAAATGCATAAAAACACATGAAAATAAGGCATGATGAGAAATGCACTCCCTAGGATGAAAAATACATGTATGGTATTGCTAATTTACAAGTTATAAGCTATAGGACTATGGATTTGTTGTAAACCCTAAATAATGCGTACTAGGGTGATTTGTGCCCAAAATTTAGTAAAGGGTTGAAATATACATGGATTTTTGACAACTGTGCAGACACACTAACTAAAATGGAAAAATGAGTACTAACTACCTGGGTCCACGAGCTCGATGAGGCAGGAGGTTGTACAACCAAATCACACATAGGCTAGTTGTTAGTTTCATTTCCATTGTGAAGACCTACAAAAATGATCAAAGAATACACGGTTATATGACTAAATAATAATTAAATAAACAAACAAACATATCAACATGTACGAGACTCTAATAAGACTAAAATGGAATACCTGACTCAACAAAATACTTATTTTTCTTTTAATTGTAATTTCTATATTTGTGCATAAATGCACGCTAGGCTTCAAAAAATACACACCTAGGTCTTTACACACCTACAATTTGAATGCTTCAAGTTTTAAAGGGTGTCTTAGATAATTTTACACCTATCTACATATTTATATTTTCATTTGCAAACATAAAAGTGGTTGCTATGTAAAAAAGGAAAAATCTTTACCTTGTAAATTGAGAGACCAAAACAATAGAAATTGACCTAATGGAAATGCACACCCATGCTTCTATATAGCTACAAATTTAGTGATCTAAGTTTTGGGGTGAATTTAAGAACATTCCAAATCTATATATTTCATCGAGAGAGCATTTTAAAAAGACTAATGGATTCTACCTTGAACCAAGATTCAATGCCTTTTGTAAAATGGAGGGTAAAATCGTCTTACTGTAAAATGCACTCCTAAGACTCATATGACCTCTAAATTGAGTGGTTCAAATTTTGGATTTTGGATTTTATCATTTTACATCTATTCATACTTTAGTTGTGCAATTTGAAACCTAAAACCCTCTAGTGTGTGCAAAGGATAAAAGTTGCCTTGTAAATGCAAAAAAAATGCACAAAGGGAAAAATGCATAAAAATGCATGAAAATAGGGCATGATGGTTAAAGCACTCCCTAGGATGAAAAATCTGTGTATGGTGTTGTTAATTTACAAGTTACAATATACAAGACTATGGACTTATTGTAAATCCTAAAGAATGCGTACTAGGGTGATATGTGCCCAGAATTTAGTAAAGGGTTGAAATATACATGAATTTTTTGCAACTGTGCACACACACTAACTAAAATGGTAAACTGAGTACTAACTACCTGGGTCCATGAGCTCGATGAGGCAGGAACTTGTACAACCACATCACACATATGCTATTTGTTAGTTGCATTTCCATTGCGAAGACCTGCAAAAATTATCAAAGAATACAAGGTTATATGCATGAATAATAATTAAATAAAAAATAAACATATCAACATGTACAAAACTCTAAAAAGACTAAAATGGAATACATGAATGATCAAAATACTTATTTTGCTTTTAACTGTAATTTCTACATTTGTGCAGAAATGCACTCTAGGCTTCAAAAAAATACATGCTTGGGTCTTTACACACCTACAATTTGAATGGTTCAAGTTTTTGAGTGTGTCTTAGATAATTTTACACCTGTCTACATATTTATCTTTTCATTTGCAAACATAAAAGTGGTTGTTGTGTAAAAGAGGCAAAATCTACCTTGTAAATTGAGAGACCAAAACATTAGAAAGTGACCCACGTCCATGCTTCTATATAGCTCCAAATTTAGTTATCTAAGTTTTGGGGTGAATTTAATAACATTCTAAATCTAAATATATCATAAGGAGTGCATTTTAAATGACTAAGGACTTCTACCTAGAACCGAGATTCCACACTCTTTGTAAAATAGAGGGTAAAACCGTCTTATTGTAAAATGCATGCCTAAGACTCATAAGACCTACAAATTGAGTGGTTCAAATGGTGGATTTTGGATTTTATCATTTACATCTATTCATACTTTAGTTTTGCATTTTTAAACCTAAAACCTTCTAGTGTGCATAGAGGATAAAAATTTCCTTGTAAATGCAAAAAAATTGCAGAAAGGGAAAAATGCATGAAAATGCATAAAAACAGGGCATGAAGAAAAATTCATGTGTGGTGTTGTTAATTTACAAGTTACAATTATAGGATTGTGGATTTGTTGTAAGCCCTAAATAATGCATACTAGGGTGATTTTTTCCTGTAATTTAGTAAAGGGTTGAAATACACATGAATCTTTGGCAACTGTGCACACACAGTAACTAAAATGGAAAAAAGAGTACTAGCTACTTGCGTCCATGAGCGCGATGAGGCAGGACCTTGTAAATACACATCACACATAGGCTAGTTGTTAGTTGCATTTCCATTGCGAAGAATTGTTGAAATCATCATAGCATACAAGGTCATTTGACTGAATAGTAAATAAATAAATAAACAAGCATATCAACATGTAAAAAACTATAGAAATACTAGAATGGAATACTTGAATGAGCTTCTCTTGGTTTCAAGAATAATTTATTCTCTACTGAACAGGGCCAACCACGTGACTTGGTGGAAGCTCATTTGGCCCATTCCCCCCTCGCATCACTCTCAATTCCCCATACCCAAACTAACCACGTGAAGGTGGAAGCTCATTTGGCCCCTTCCCCCCCCTCACATCATTCTCAATTCCCCATACCCAAACTATCTACTAGAAAGTGATTGAAAGTGGCATAGTTCAATTCATGCATAAAAAGTAGAAAAACAAAATTTAAACATAAATGAAATAAAGAGTGTGTGTACAGATATGTGGTTGCGTACATATAAAACATATAATATTCATTTGTAAGTAGGTAGAAACAAATACCATATATGAGATAAACCACATTTTTAAAAGATGGCACTTACCCCATTTCAAAGAAAAAAAATGTCATTCTTTATTCCATAAACATCCTAATATGTCATTCTTTGTTACATAGAAATGTCATTCTTTATTCCATAAATTATATGTATGTCATTATAATGATGAACCATGAAGCCAAGAAGGACAAGTGATGATGAAATACTCAACAACTGAATATTTGTTTTTTAAACCAAGTTGTTTTTTGCATTTCCCTTATAGAACATAGTATAGGCATGTATAGATCAAAGTATAGAACATAGTACAAGAATGTATAGAAAAGAGTATAAAACAAAATACATTTGGAAACAAATTCTAACAAGGTATGAACTTGGCTAGTTCCATGCATTTTTTCTTCAGGCTTTAACCATTTTTCTGGAACCTATATCAAGCTCTGTATATCTATCATATGATGGAATATTAGGAAATAAATTTTTTATTTTCCATAAAAAATGAAAATCATATATTAACTTGCAGACAATGGTTTGACCTTTCAAAACACCATCCATAACTTGAAATTTAGTTATATCATCCCTTGATTTTAATACCATATCGTCATATGCTTCATGTTGAATAAAATTTCTATTTTTATCCCAACATGAAGGTAGTGCCATTTCAACTAAATCCTTGTATATTTTCATGAAGGTTTCAATACTTCCCTAAATTTAACTACATTTAATTTGAGGATGCTGAACCAAATTATTATTTGTTAATAATTTTGTGACTTCCATAACTATAGAAGTACAAACATTGACACCCAAAGCCTTTAACTGATTCCAAGTCTTAGAGTTAAGGTTTTTGGTAAGAGATAGCATTTTTGTAATAGAATCGACATTGATATAGAATATAATGGTACCATTTTCAGATACCATGACCCTTTTGTCAGAAAGATTTGTTTGGGGAATTATAAATTTAGGCAAGCTCAACTCCCAGATATGTAAATAATCATGCAAATCCCTAAATCTTTCACATGTTAACTTACTTAATTCATAAGGATCAAACTGTGACAAAACAGTTTCAAAAATTTCACAATCATGGTCAATTAGGACTTTTTCATCAAAGGTTGATGGATGACCAAATTGACTACCTTTCTCCATCTATCCTTATTTGAAAAAATATGAATAGTTTTTAAATAAGGAAATGAGAACACTACTCAAGCTTATTTGTAGAAGGAGAATTTGATTGCTTTAACTCGAGTCTATTGTACTCGTAACAAAGTTTATCATGTGCATTTACCTTTGGGGTTTATTGTTTTTTTTAACCTTTGAATTACATCGGCATGGTGCCTTTTTTATTTGTACTACATCATAGTTCCAGATGTCATCCATTCGTACATTCTAAGGGTGAACTAAAGTGGCTTGATAATACCACCCCTGCATACCGAAATGAATAAGGATATTATACCTTCGCATACTGCATAATGCCTTTCGATCTCAAAAATGTTAGAGCCACATTCCAACAACATATGCCTTTTGTCTTTCATGATCTATCCCACTTCATCTTAGCCTACTTAGATGACCTTTTCAAACCTTAAAATAGGTTCAACTTTAGAGGAGCAAATGTTCATGGATTTTCCTTTTTTCCATGAATGAATATATTAATATAGAGAGTATCAAAGAGAAAGGTTGACCTTGAATGCAACAACAAAATTAACATTAAGAAGCAATTGGATAATTTTAATATTTAAGGTGTTGAAACATAGGCTTCCATGCTTCTTTTAACATAAACCATCATTTCAATTAACATTGTTCTCACATTTATCGATTTCCAAAGCCGCTCTAATCTTTATTTTGTAGTAATGAAGAACTTTGCTAACAATATTTATTCTTCCATGCAAATATGGTGCTTAGAAGTATGGGAGTGCTCCACAATGGAAAATTTTGTATCACTTTCATAGACTATATCAGTGATCCAGATTTTTTTTCGGCACGAAATGAGAGCGGAGATATAATAAAGAAATGCACAGAGATATTGCGTATATCCAGTAATATAAAAGAAATATATCAGAGATGCAACCATAAACATAGAGATACAGTAATACGTGATTTCTATTAATGAAATAAATGTACAGAGACTGTAAAAATACAGAGTGAAAGACTCGCTACAATGGTGGCAGCTTATCTATGAGAAGAGATGTGACGGCTACTCGCATTCGCAAGAAGATGGTTACAATGAGGCTTTGGAGGCCTTTTTACAATAACCGGGAATGCCAAAAGTCCTAGACATCCAAAAACCTAACCCTAGGAAATGAAGCGCCAAAAGTCATGTGGGCCCCATTTGGGTAAGTTGGTGCATCAACTTCTCGGGGTCGTAACTTTTGCATACGATCTATGTTTTAGGCCTGTGATAGCTCGTTGGAAAGGTATTGTCGAGGAGATTCATTTTGGGGGCTCAATCATGCCTTTGGCTATCATTGAGATCCTCGATCTCAAAAAACCTTCATTTAGGCCCTCAAAATGGCCCCGAAAGTTAAAACCTACTAAAAATAGTAAATTGCCAAAATTGCCATAAAGTTGTTTTGAACCAGTTGGAAAAGGTGGGTGGCCACCAATATCCACCTGGATCAATCCTCCCTCCTTAGGAAGAAATGGTCTTTTTTGAGTTGAGTTCCCGGGGGAGAAGGAAAAGCATTTGTTGAATCTGCATCTTGGTGAGCTGCTTGTCTTGTTGGAGACATCGCGCTACTTGGTTTGTTGAAGTTCGTCACGAACTTGTGGCTGGAAGGGTTGGACCTTTCTAACCAGTCTGGCTACATGAGATGATTATGTGTAGAAGGAATCTTTTTGCTTTGTTGCAACCTTTTCGACCTTCTTCTGTTGAATAGAAGGTGCTTGGGCCAAAGCTGTAGTGGTTGCAGTATCCTTTTGTTCCCCTTTTGAACAGATTGTGGAGAAGATGAATTTTATAGTATGATATACTACCTTGTGGCACTGTTTAGGTGGACCAGTAGTTGGAACTACCTCTGGTATCCTGTAGAGATGACCATCAAGAGTAATAATGACACTACGAGGTCGAGACTCATAGATAGCATGGCATTTCCACATATATGGTTGACCCAAGAGAAAATCACAGACATCCAATGGGGAAACATCACATAATGCCTCATCATTGAAGGGTTGGATGTCATATGATAATCGACACTGCTGGTTGACACGAAGATCTCGTCCTTGGCGAAGCCACCCGATGTTGTATGGTTGCGGGTGTGGTGTTGTCGACAATCCCAACTGTTTGATGACCTCTGCTAAGATGAGATTCTTCTGGCTTTCGCTATCAACAATAAAATGTAGTGGGGTCCCCGTCACCCACATCTGTGAATGAAAAAGGCGTTCCCCCTCTTCTGGATCTGTTGGTTCTTCTGGTTGAATAGCTGCAGTCGCAACAATAGTAGTGGGGTCTGCGTCGATGATCTGTCTTTTACCAGTATTTTAAGAATCAGATTTTGAATCAGGGTTCGGCTCCTTGTCTTTGATATCGACCACCAATGACTGTTTTGAGCGACATTCATCCATGTTGTGCCAGGGGCTTTTGTGGAAATCGCACCATTTTTCGGTGTCCTTCTTTGTCTTCCCGTGACCCTTCTTTTCCTATGGCTTGGATTGGTTTTCGGAAGACTGTTTGTTAGG
>JZKD02S1247069.1:0-12293 GCA_000966675.3 Picea glauca
CAAAATCAAGAGATCAGTTCCATTCTTCTGAATGTAAACTGTAGGATTAGAATGACAACAATCAAACCCAGAAGAAATCTGAAAACTATCCATCTTCTCATACCAATCTCGAGGATCAGGCGCTTCTTAGGTGTGTCGTAGGGGGGTCCTAGGGGTGTCCCAGGGCGGGTTTTGCTATTTTTAACGGATTTTTCTATTTTTAGCTGATTTGTAAATTAATCCTGGATTAAGGGATTAGGGTTTTGGTATCTATGGAATACCTAAAAACATTGTATATATTGTATGGAGAATGGTGAAATTCGGGATAATGAAAATAAGAAAGGTTTTCTCGGTTGAGGGTTTCCAGTAAAAATCTCTATGTAATCTGTGTATGAGCCATTAATTAATTTATGTATTGCTTAAGAATCTATATGCATTGCTTTACTTCGTAGGTTTAAAACTTACATTTGTAACATTCCACTTAAGTTCTCAAAGATTCAAACATGTTGTAATTTTTTCTCTGTGTTTCACTAGGCCTTCTTAGATAACCCTTTTGTGCATGATTTTAAAAGTTGTTTATGTTCCTATTGTTAGCTATGCAATTCACAACTTTATGTCCAAAATTATTACACGCATAAAATAAACCAAAAAATATAGATTGATACCCGGGATTTGAATATCTTATGAAATGAGGTTCTCTTATGAATTATTCTTCTTCTTGAGGCCTATCTGTGTGTTGTTGATTCTGAAATCTNTTCTTCTAGCTGTTCTTTGAGTGCTTCTTCAATTATTTTATCTTCTTCTATTTGAACCTTCAAATTTGTGATCATTTGTTCTAGTTCTTGAGTGTCTTCTTTCTTGTCTAGTTCTCCTTGTAGTTTCTTGTTTTTATTCTTTTCTCTTCTGATAACTTATATGGCACACATCAATTCTTCTCGGTAGTCAACTTCTGCCTCTTCAATTTCTTCTTTGACTTCTTCATATTATTCTTCGGCTTCTTCATATTATTCTTTAGAGTCCTCTTTATTAGAGTCTTCTACTGCCATGAATAGAACTCTTCATGTCTCACTGTCACTGACTTCATCTTCATCTGATGATGAGATCTCTTCTTTGGTGCATAATGTTTTCTTGAAAACTTTCTTTGTAGTTCTCTTGTCTTTATATGTTTGTTTGCCTTTTGAGTAACCTTCATCATTTCTCTTTTTCTTATGAGGAGATTTGTTAGAAAAATGACCAATTCCATCACAATTAAAACAAATTAAAGGAATCTTACCTCTATACCTATCATCGGTTCTCTTGTTCAATCTTTTGATAAAGTTGGCCACTTCTTCCCACTGTTGTTGTTATGTTCTTCTTGTTTCTTTTGCTTTTTCTTTGATCTTTTGTATGCTTTGAGAGATGCTTCTTTTACATTTGGATTTTCTTGTTCAATTCTCATTTCATATGCTGTGAAGATTCCATAAAGTTCGTTCATGCTTATTGAGTTTAGATCTAATCTTTCTTCTAGTGCTGATATCTTGGGGTCAAATCTCATAGGAAGAGATCTTAGTAACTTTTGAACAATTAAAAATTCTTCGATTTCTTCTCCCAATCCTATAATTTCATTCATTGTTTCATCAAATCGTAATAAGTAGGCTGCAATATTCTCATATTCCTTCATCTTTAGTTGTTCGAACTGACCTTTGTAAGTTTGAAGATGTGTTGCTTTGAGTTTTGAATCTCCTTCATAAATATTTTGAAGCTTGTCCCAAATCTCTTTAGAGGATTTACAATGTGCAACTTTGGTAAATACAGTTTCATCAAAAGTGCATTTGTGTCTTTGGAATTATTCTGACTGAGTTTCACTGCTTTGTCATTTGTTGGTGGAATTGCTAGTGTTGTGTATCCATCTACAATTGATTTCCAAATTTCAAATCCCTATGCCTATATATGTCTTCATCCTTATGCTCCAAAAAGCATACTTCTGTCCATCAAGCTATGGTATTCCATTTTTATAAAAGTTGTTTCTCTTCATGATCTACCTTTCAGTGGCTAAACTGATTTCTGAAGGAACCTGCTCTGATACCAATTGTTGGATTACTGAGGGTGAATCAGTAATAGAGCAGTTATAATCCTTTTTAAACCAAATAATACAAGTGTTATATCAATGCAGAATTATCATCCAATAATGAGAAATGAACAAATAAACAATCATACACATACACAGTACACCAGTGTTTTACGTGGAAACCCAAAGTGGGAGAAAACCATGTAATGCTTTTTATTATATGTCTTGAAGAATTACATTCATTGGAAGCACCAACTTCCTTTGTTTTCCAGCTAGAACTAGAAGGAGGATCCAACCCCCTAGTCTCTTAGGCTACAACCTGAGGGAAGCTCCAACTCCTCAATTCTTTGGCTACAACCCCCTATGTTCTCGAGCTACAACCGGAAAGTGGCTACAACCACCTGGCCTTGCCCCATCCAACCGCCTTGAAGTAGAAGTAGAATGATGGAACCACTATCACACTATCACTTTGATATATATATTTTTTAAACCTGTACCAATAAACCTTAACCATGCATCAACCTGTACCTCAACTTGTAATTAACCTGTACCATAAACAAGTTCATCAACCATGCACCAACCTGTACCAAACAACCTATAATCAACCTATACCATAAAAAAGTGCAACCAACCATGTAACAAGTATGTACCAATCATGTTTCAACTAATCATCAACTATGATTCACCAATATGTGCTAACATCATCAACTATACACCTCATGTATGTACCAACTCATCAACTACATGGCTCAACCATGTACACAACATGTACCTTAACCAAAAGGCCTCATCAATTTCATCATCCAAATATGATTTGTAACTTTGTAATAGACCTGGTGTATATGATCACATACCTAAAAACCTTCCTTAACTTTAATAACAAGAGACTAACATTTTCATCAAACATTTCTTTAGTCTCACATGACTAGTTTTGGATTAGTCAACAACCCTAACTTGAAATAATCATAACTTTGTACCTGTAATGAATAAATACTTGAAACTGATATACAATGTTCTTCATTGTGTTTTATACAATTACTTTAGGTGTCACTACTTGGAACCTCTCAAAAAAGGATTTATAGCAAAAATGGCATACCTTGTTGAATTTTGTCTTATTCTAGAGAGAGACCTTGTAGAGCGTGCCCCACACATAATATTTGTTGAATCTATATGAAACTATTAAATAGAATATTAAAGAATTTCATATAACCAACACATTTTTTCTTACTGAATTTGGATCTGTTATGAATAAGTTATAACGTTTTTACCAGAAACACATGTTTTATACCAGTTTCAGGACTAGCCACAAACCCTATTTTCCACACAGTGTAACTCCAAAAATACAACAACCCACAGGAGGAATTTTTTACCACAAATACATGAATATGTTTCCTTAATGGAATAGCAATTTCAAGGTCTAAATCATTCAAAAAAAAATTATTATTGCGAAAATGGTGAGATGTCCTGTAAATAACATAGCTTAGAAAGCATCATCAAATGAATTTATCCTTCCTTGATTTCCGGCTTTCTTTTCTTCACCTTCCCTCGGAAATTCAGCTTAGATATCCTTTGGTTACCTCAGACACCTATAGATATTAAATATACTCAATTTTTATCTTAAATAAGAGAGCCTTTCCCCTTATTTATACTCTCCAAGTAGCTTCCTTAAAAACATCTTCTAGGTCATTTTGCCCACTTTCCTTATTTTAGGGCTAACCCACTTCTAATTTATCGATTAAATTTATTATTAAAATAATTCATTTGTATTAAATTTGAATTATAATACACTCATCACTTCACTTTATTATTTACCTTCTAAAATCTCTTAAACCACTTTGACTACTTTGACCTTTTGGGGCTTCTAGATGACATATGAGGGTCCTCCAACTTCATAATTCCATAACTCTCAAAATGTGAGGAGTTATGTGACGTTCCACATACCACCATAAATGGAATGAAATGTACTATCCATATAGAATATTATTAACTGAAAATATATCAAATCTCATACCATTATCCATCAAACAAACTTGGGTCCATTACCCAAACCTAGGTTCTCCAACTTCTCATGGCCATATCTCTCTAACCGTGGGGAGTTGTGTGACATTCCACATACCACCGGAAATGGAATGAAAAGAACTATCCATCTAGGATATTTTAAATGACAAATTCACTGACCTTCATCTCATTATTCCACAAATAATCATGGGTTCTCTAACCATACTTCTAGGATAACTCAATCTGCAAAGCTTCTTCCCGTGAGGGATTTCACCATAAGGGGACCACTTTGGAGTTAATACATTTCTAATTATTATGAACCATGACAAGAAAATAATGAATCATCTTTACATCAAACAAACTTGGGTCCATTACCCAAACCTTTGTGCTACCGGGATTTCTTTAAGGGTTGACATCAATGAAAACCAACCTTGATCAACAGATTTGGATCATGGACAAATGCTCAGGCACAGAATAATAACTTAAAGGATCACAGAACAGAGGATAAAAACACAAATCTTCATCTATATCTTCTCCGTGGAGAAGAAAATAATGAAATAAAAGCACAATCAAGGAATAAAGAAAATGCAGGTAGGAGATACAAGAGCCTAGACAAGGTTGAGTCTGGGGTTCATTCTTAGCCATGCAAAAAATACACTAACTTATAAATAAAGGATATTGGGGATAGCAATGGTTCTTATAGAACTAATCAAGCGTCAAGGGGATTACAATTACCTTAGAAATACATGCAAGGAAATCTCATGGAAATGAATTCTACATTCGAGTACAGTCAAATAAACAAGTATAAATTAAGATTCATTACAAGTAACAACTTTAACAAGTGTATCTTAGCCAAATGTGAATGCTCCGAAGTCGCGGTCCTGCGTGCACTCCATCCAGCTCCTTCTTGCCAACCTATGTGACCTCATAAATACCTCCCAACCAACACTAGGGGTACTCTTCTTCTCCATGAGCCCCCCGAGTTGCAAAGGGGACATGCACAAAATGCCAGAGAATGATAGCACCCAACTTGCCTCCCAAGGTCGAGCTACCACTTGTTACCCGAGCTCGGTATCCCAACTCCCACAGGAGAAAGTTTAGTCAAGATAAAATTTCAGCAGCATAACGTTATGCAAACCAGATGTGATCCATACTCCTCTGCCATCTCTTTTATAGATTTTCTTAGTCATTATTTTCCCAAACCCTCATTAGATTCCCCTTTTTAATTATTTAAATGGGAAAAACCTCTCACGTACACATGTCGCCTGATCCCCTAGTTGCACCAAAAAATCAATTTTATTAATTAATTAAATATTTCTATTTCCCTCACCCACCTAAAAGCGTTCCTAAAAATGCTCCTCAGTGTCCCATTATTCTGTTACAATTGTTAATTGAATTACGCCTAACTTAATTCCTAGTTGAGTTCATAAATATAAAGTTCCAAAGGCTAGATTCCTTACTAAGTTAGATATTATCTTTTTCTTTAAGTTTCCCCTTTTCTTTAAGTTTCCCTTTTTCTTTAAGTTTCCTTTTTAACTAAAAATAAATTTAACAAGTGTAGATAAAAACAACCATTTACCCTTTTAATAAATTTAGTCCTCCATCATAATTTTTACTTTAATAATTAAGTTTGAATTTCTTACCCCCCTTCTTGTAACATGTTTATTTCATTTTTCTTTATCCACATGTTCTACTTAGACCTAGGTTTTAATTTCACTAGGTTGGGAAACAATTTTTAAGGGAACTTTTAGTTATTAAAATTTACTCATACCATCATCTATTTTAATGCTGACCAAGTCCTAAGGAGGCATGGTTTTCTAGGCACTAGGTTTATTAACTTATCATAGTTAAAATCACGACGTGCCCATCAGGACGCACTACGTTCTCTAAGGGTGACACTCTCCTCTTTTTGTTTTCTTTATGCAACATGCCCTTCAGGATCCACTATGTGCTCCAAGGGTGCCACTCGCCTCTTTCTGTTTTCTTTGCATGACAATACCTTCAATATGCACTACGTTCTCCAAGGGTTCCACTCGTCTCTTTTTGTTTTCTTTGCGCGATGATCCCTTCAAGATGCACTATGTGCTACAAGGGTGCCACTCACCTCTTGATTGAATTTGGTAGATGTCAAACCCCTAGAGTCAATACTCCGCCAGGTGATCTTGTGGGAGACTAAGGGCCTCTAAGGAATAAGGACCTTTCCTTATTGCACACCCCTTAGAATCATCATGAGCGACTATCATATTCTTCCCTCACGACATCGTGGGTCTTCTCAAACTAGGCAATCGTTAACCTACAGTTCGAGCCATGGCAGGAGTGCTAATAGGTTGTGGCAAGGTTGTCGCCACACCTCTCCCTCAATGCTTCAGGTCTTTGTGCGTGAACTATTTACTCCACATGTGATTCTGGTCGGAAAGCTATTGTCAACCTGCATCCATCAATGAATCATATCAACAATAATAATCAATCATCATAGCATCTAATCATATGTACATATGTCACATCAACAACATCAAAATCCTAAATTCCACTCCCTGACTCGATCCAAAGTCCAAGGGGTTTCATTGATGCCTCTGCATCCTTAATGTCCAAAGTCCTACACACTCAAGAGAACCCAGTCAATAGCACATGTATATGTAAATACAACAAAATAATATATCATCAAATCCACAATATCTCATAATCATAATCAAAATGACCAATAGTATAATAAATCGGATCACTTGCACACAAATGTCCTCAAAGAATAAGTTCTCTCAGTGCATGCAAGAGAGGGATGTTACATACACCACCTCTTGTTTTAAACTTCTTTTCGAAGTTTCACAGTATGTAAGTGACAAAATAAAGTGCATCAGAATATCATAGGTCTAGCCATCAAACAAAAATGGAAACTACTGACGCATATCATATACGTCCTCCCAGGTCATCGAGTGCATACTATAGTTGTCCCACTGTACCTTGACCTGGTCTACTGTTCGATGTCATAGCTATTGAATGCGATGGTCCATAATGAATATTGGCTTCGTTGTGAGTGCACCCTCTTCAGATACCTACAAGGTACTCATGTCAATAACATGTGTAGGTTCACTAACATAATGTCTCAAAACAGATACGTGAAAAGCATTGTGAATACGCCTCAAAGAATCAAGCAAGGCTAGTTGATAGGCCATGGGCCCCTTCTTTTCCACAATCTCAAAAGGTCCCATGAACCTAGGAGAGAGTTTAGCACCCTTTCCAAACTTGATCGAACTCTTATGCGGTTTCACCCGAAAGAAGACTTGATTGCCAACTTCATAACTACGATCGACACGATGCACATCGACATAAATCTTTTGTTGATCCTGCACTTCCTTGATCCTTTATCTTATTGTTTGCATTTGATCTTCCATTTCTTGGATCTCTTCTGGTCCCACTAGGACCCCATCCTCAAGCTGATATCAACTCAAAGGCGTCTGACAAAGTCGCCCGTAAATAAACTCGAAAGGTACCATCTTAATGGTGCTTTGATAACTGGTTTTATATGAAAATTCTACCTATGGCAAGAATTCTTCCCAACGTTTATGTTGGTCCATAACGTACATACACAACATTTCGTCCAAGATTTGTTTTTTTCGTTCGGTCTGCCCATATGTCTTCAGGTGATATGCGGTACTAAAGTTAAGTTGGGTTCCCAAGTCCTCTTGGAAACTTGTCCAAAATTTTCCTGTAAACAACGATCCTCTATCGGATATAATCCTCTTAGGCACGCCATGCAGCCTCAAAATCTCACTGATGAAAAAATCCAGCTATGTCAGGTGCCTGATACATCATATGCACAGGAATAAAATGAGCACTTTTTGTCATAGTGTCAACTAGCACACAAATCAAGTCATCTCTCTTTTTTGTCATTGGAAATCCAACAATTAAATCCATTGAAATGACCTCCCCTTTCGATTCTGGAATAGTGTGCAGTTGTAGTAATCCTGTTGGATGTCTATGTTCAACCTTCACCTGTTAAAATTCATACATCTTGCCACGTAGTTGACTATGTTTTCCTTCACTCCTTTCTATAAAAATAAGGTTTTAAGGTCTACCCTCATCTTCGTGAATCCAGGACGAGCCATGTACACTGCTCTGTGAGCCTCGTTAAGGATCAAACTCCTCAACTTGTCATTGGGTGGTACATAAATTCGACTTTTAAATCTTAATAATACATCGTTTTCCAAAGTAAATCCTTCATATTTTGGTAGCATCATTGTGTTTTGTTCGATAAAATCCTTGACCTCTTTGTACCATTCATCATCGCATTGTAAAGTTAGAACATTTTCACGTAGATTCATGTGAAGAGGAATCACCAAAAAAATGTGTGGTCTCCGACTCAACGCATTTTCCATTCTGTTCACTGTTCCTTTTATGTAAGTAATCTCGAAATCATACTCTCTATGCAATTCTGACCAAATTGGTTGTCACGCGTTCAATTTGTTTTGCATAAAGATGTGTTGTAGTCCACAGTGGTTTGTTTTTAGTTTGAATTTCCATCCAATCGGGTAATGTCTCCAAACTATCATGGAATAAATAATGGCTAACAACTCCAAATTGTGCGTCGCATAGTTCTCCTCATGCCTTATCAACCTTCTCAATATGTAAGCGATCACTCAACCATCTTGCATCAAGACTCCGCCTAAGCCTTCCTTGGATGCATTAGTGCATACCAAGAAGTCTGCATCCATGTTAAGGACCTTTATTATCGGTGTTGTTGTCAACAACTCCTTGAGCCTCCGAAATGCCTCCATGCATTTCTCAGTCCAAAACAATTCTTGTCCTTCTTCTGCAATTCCGTGATCGGATTTGCTATATTCGAAAAACCCTCGACAAACCATCGATAGTATCCCGCTGTTGGCAGCCAATTCATTTTTTTTTAATTCCCCTTAAAGCTGCCTACACCTATGTCTCTTGAACTTCAAATTTCTGTCTCATCTTGCAAACAAAAGACATTTTTATTTCATGCGACATTTGCAATTGATTTCAATTTATTTTTTCACGANTATTTTAATGCTGACCAAGTCCTAAAGAGGCATGGTTTTCTAGGCACTAGGTTTATTAACTTATCATAGTTAAAATCACGACGTGCCCATTAGGACGCACTACGTTCTCTAAGGGTGACACTCTCCTCTTTTTGTTTTCTTTATGCAACATGCCCTTCAGGATCCACTACGTTCTCCAAGGGTGCCACTCGCCTCTTTCTGTTTTCTTTGCATGACAATACCTTCAATACACACTACGTTCTCCAAAGGTTCCACTCGTCTCTTTTTGTTTTCTTTGCGCAATGAGCCCTTCAAGACGCACTATGTGCTACAAGGGTGCCACTCACCTCTTGACTGAATTTGGTAGATGTCAAACCCCTAGAGTCAATACTCCGCCAGGTGATCTTGTGGGAGACTAAGGGCCTCTAAGGAATAAGGACTTTTCCTTATTGCACAACCCTTAGAATCATCTTGAGCGACTATCATATTCTTCCCTCATGACATCGTGGGTCTTCTCAAACTAGGCAATCGTTAACCTACAGTTCGAGCCATGGCAGGAGTGCTAATAGGTTGTGGCAAGGTTGTCGCCACACCTCTCCCTCAATGCTTCAGGTCTTTGTGCGTGAACTATTTACTCCACATGTGATTCTGGTCGGAAAGCTATTGTCAACCTGCATCCATCAATGAATCATATCAACAATAATAATCAATCATCATAGCATCTAATCATATGTACATATGTCACATCAACAACATCAAAATCCTAAATTCCACTCCCTGACTCGATCCAAAGTCCAAGGGGTTTCATTGATGCCTCTGCATCCTTAATGTCCAAAGTCCTACACACTCAAGAGAACCCAGTCAATAGCACATGTATATGTAAATACAACAAAATAATATATCATCAAATCCACAATATCTCATAATCATAATCAAAATGACCAATAGTATAATAAATCGGATCACTTGCACACAAATGTCCTCAAAGAATAAGTTCTCTCAGTGCATGCAAGAGAGGGATGTTACATACACCACCTCTTGTTTTAAACTTCTTTTCGAAGTTTCACAGTATGTAAGTGACAAAATAAAGTGCATCAGAATATCATAGGTCTAGCCATCAAACAAAAATGGAAACTACTGACGCATATCATATACGTCCTCCCAGGTCATCGAGTGCATACTATAGTTGTCCCACTGTACCTTGACCTGGTCTACTGTTCGATGTCATAGCTATTGAATGCGATGGTCCATAATGAATATTGGCTTCGTTGTGAGTGCACCCTCTTCAGATACCTACAAGGTACTCATGTCAATAACATGTGTAGGTTCACTAACATAATGTCTCAAAACAGATACGTGAAAAGCATTGTGAATACGCCTCAAAGAATCAAGCAAGGCTAGTTGATAGGCCATGGGCCCCTTCTTTTCCACAATCTCAAAAGGTCCCATGAACCTAGGAGAGAGTTTAGCACCCTTTCCAAACTTGATCGAACTCTTATGCGGTTTCACCCGAAAGAAGACTTGATTGCCAACTTCATAACTACGATCGACACGATGCACATCGACATAAATCTTTTGTTGATCCTGCACTTCCTTGATCCTTTATCTTATTGTTTGCATTTGATCTTCCATTTCTTGGATCTCTTCTGGTCCCACTAGGACCCCATCCTCAAGCTGATATCAACTCAAAGGCGTCTGACAAAGTCGCCCGTAAATAAACTCGAAAGGTACCATCTTAATGGTGCTTTGATAACTGGTTTTATATGAAAATTCTACCTATGGCAAGAATTCTTCCCAACGTTTATGTTGGTCCATAACGTACATACACAACATTTCGTCCAAGATTTGTTTTTTTCGTTCGGTCTGCC
The DNA here is from genome assembly GCA_000966675.3 of Picea glauca. Classification (NCBI taxonomy): domain Eukaryota; kingdom Viridiplantae; phylum Streptophyta; class Pinopsida; order Pinales; family Pinaceae; genus Picea; species Picea glauca. The sequence continues at coordinate 10,896 of JZKD02S1247069.1, forward strand.
CATATGTCTTCAGGTGATATGCGGTACTAAAGTTAAGTTGGGTTCCCAAGTCCTCTTGGAAACTTGTCCAAAATTTTCCTGTAAACAACGATCCTCTATCGGATATAATCCTCTTAGGCACGCCATGCAGCCTCAAAATCTCACTGATGAAAAAATCCAGCTATGTCAGGTGCCTGATACATCATATGCACAGGAATAAAATGAGCACTTTTTGTCATAGTGTCAACTAGCACACAAATCAAGTCATCTCTCTTTTTTGTCATTGGAAATCCAACAATTAAATCCATTGAAATGACCTCCCCTTTCGATTCTGGAATAGTGTGCAGTTGTAGTAATCCTGTTGGATGTCTATGTTCAACCTTCACCTGTTAAAATTCATACATCTTGCCACGTAGTTGACTATGTTTTCCTTCACTCCTTTCTATAAAAATAAGGTTTTAAGGTCTACCCTCATCTTCGTGAATCCAGGACGAGCCATGTACACTGCTCTGTGAGCCTCGTTAAGGATCAAACTCCTCAACTTGTCATTGGGTGGTACATAAATTCGACTTTTAAATCTTAATAATACATCGTTTTCCAAAGTAAATCCTTCATATTTTGGTAGCATCATTGTGTTTTGTTCGATAAAATCCTTGACCTCTTTGTACCATTCATCATCGCATTGTAAAGTTAGAACATTTTCACGTAGATTCATGTGAAGAGGAATCACCAAAAAAATGTGTGGTCTCCGACTCAACGCATTTTCCATTCTGTTCACTGTTCCTTTTATGTAAGTAATCTCGAAATCATACTCTCTATGCAATTCTGACCAAATTGGTTGTCACGCGTTCAATTTGTTTTGCATAAAGATGTGTTGTAGTCCACAGTGGTTTGTTTTTAGTTTGAATTTCCATCCAATCGGGTAATGTCTCCAAACTATCATGGAATAAATAATGGCTAACAACTCCAAATTGTGCGTCGCATAGTTCTCCTCATGCCTTATCAACCTTCTCAATATGTAAGCGATCACTCAACCATCTTGCATCAAGACTCCGCCTAAGCCTTCCTTGGATGCATTAGTGCATACCAAGAAGTCTGCATCCATGTTAAGGACCTTTATTATCGGTGTTGTTGTCAACAACTCCTTGAGCCTCCGAAATGCCTCCATGCATTTCTCAGTCCAAAACAATTCTTGTCCTTCTTCTGCAATTCCGTGATCGGATTTGCTATATTCGAAAAACCCTCGACAAACCATCGATAGTATCCCGCTGTTGGCAGCCAATTCATTTTTTTTTAATTCCCCTTAAAGCTGCCTACACCTATGTCTCTTGAACTTCAAATTTCTGTCTCATCTTGCAAACAAAAGACATTTTTATTTCATGCGACATTTGCAATTGATTTCAATTTATTTTTTCACGA
>JZKD02S1247080.1:0-12293 GCA_000966675.3 Picea glauca
CGTCTTCTAGTTAGACTAGTGGTAGGTTGACTCAAGATTTTATTCCATGTGTACTCCTATTCTCTCATATTATTATTTCTTTTATTTTTAAAAATCCATTTTATTAATTTCATGCACACATGTGTATTTTATCCAACCTTTAAATTTTATTCCGCTTTTTCCTAGAGTTTGATTATATTCTCAAATCTTTGAACTTATGTCATAATTCATTTAGTCCTTTATTTAAATTTAGACTTAGACTAAGTCCTAGACTTAGACTAAGTCCTAGACTTAGGATTAGACTTTTGTTAGGATTTATAATTAATAATTTACTATTTAATTAATTATTTTATTCTAACAAGGTCTAATCATTTCAATGTTTTTTATTCCACATATATTTATTGACTCAAGTTTTAATTATGTGACATGCCCTTCAAGATGCACCTCCATGCTCCAAGGGTTCCACTCGCCTTAGACTGGTTTTGGATGTTTTTTCGACCCTTGGAGTCAACACTTCATTCGGTCGACCTTGTGAGAGAGTAAGGGCTTCTAATGAATAAGGATTATGCCTTATTGCATGCGCCTTATATTTATTCGTGAGTGATTGCCTCAGTTTTCCATCATGACATCATGGACCTCTCAAAATAGGTAATTGTTAACCGATAGTTCAGGCCACAACGAGAGTGCTAGTAGGTTGTGATAGGGACGCTTCCACACCTCTCCCTCAAAGTTATGGTTTCTGTGCATGAATCTGTACTCCTTATGTGAGTCGGATTAGCAAGAATCGTCAAGATTGCATCCATTGACAAAAATGGTGTCAATAATCCAGATACATAAATCATATTGTAATCAATCATATTTCACTTGTTCATAAAATGAAATACTCAAACAAATACAATCCACTCCCTAACTCAATATGGAGTCCAAGGAAGTTCATTGATTCCATCAGCATCCATAACCTGTCAAGTGTCCTGCACACTCAGGAAAACTCGTCAGTAAAATCTTCCAATACATATACATCAAAATAATAATAAGTCACAACACATCATCATCATCATCATCATATATAACCCATAATCGAAATGAAATCATAATGTACCATAATTGGATCACTTGGACACAAGCGTACTCAAAGAATAAGTCACTAAAAGTGTGCTCAGTAGAACAGGATGTTACATACACCCCCTCTTGTTTTGAACTTCATTCCAAAGTTGTACATATATAAATGCAAGTAAATAAATGTATCTAACATAGATCTATATATCTAATCTATCAAACAAATAAGGAAATTTTTTACGCATCTCATATGCATCCTCCCAGGTAGCCGAGTGTGGACTATAATTGTCCCACTGGATTTTGACCCGATCTACTATTCGACGTTGTATATGTCGAATGCGATGGTCTAGAATTTGGATAGGCTCTACCGTGAGGGCACCCTTGTTCGACACCTACAAAGAAATCATGTAAATAACATGTGACAGATCACTAATATAATGTCATAAAACAGATACATGAANCGTCTTCTAGTTAGACTAGTGGTAGGTTGACTCAAGATTTTATTCCATGTGTACTCCTATTCTCTCATATTATTATTTCTTTTATTTTTAAAAATCCATTTTATTAATTTCATGCACACATGTGTATTTTATCCAACCTTTAAATTTTATTCCGCTTTTTCCTAGAGTTTGATTATATTCTCAAATCTTTGAACTTATGTCATAATTCATTTAGTCCTTTATTTAAATTTAGACTTAGACTAAGTCCTAGACTTAGACTAAGTCCTAGACTTAGGATTAGACTTTTGTTAGGATTTATAATTAATAATTTACTATTTAATTAATTATTTTATTCTAACAAGGTCTAATCATTTCAATGTTTTTTATTCCACATATATTTATTGACTCAAGTTTTAATTATGTGACATGCCCTTCAAGATGCACCTCCATGCTCCAAGGGTTCCACTCGCCTTAGACTGGTTTTGGATGTTTTTTCGACCCTTGGAGTCAACACTTCATTCGGTCGACCTTGTGAGAGAGTAAGGGCTTCTAATGAATAAGGATTATGCCTTATTGCATGCGCCTTATATTTATTCGTGAGTGACTGCCTCAGTTCGCCATCATGACATCATGGACCTTTCAAAATAGGTAATTGTTAACCGATAGTTCAGGCCACAACGAGAGTGCTAGTAGGTTTTGATAGGGATGCTTCCATACCTCTCCCTCAAAGTTATGGTTTCTGTGCATGAATCTGTACTCCTTATGTGAGTTGGATTAGCAAGAATTGTCAAGCTTGCATCCATTAACAAAAATGGTGTCAATAATCCAGATACATAAATCATATTGTAATCAATCATATTTCACTTGTTCATAAAATGAAATACTCAAACAAATACGATCCACTCTCTAACTCAATATGGAGTCCAAGGAAGTTCATTGATTCCATCAGCATCCATAACCTGGCAAGTGTCCTACACACTCAGGAAAACTCGTCAGTAACATCTTCCAATACATATACATCAAAATAACAATAAGTCACAACACATCATCATCATCATCATCATATATAACCCATAATCGAAATGAAATCATAATGTACCATAACTGGATCACTTGGACACAAGTGTACTCAAAGAATAAGTCACTAAAAGTGTGCTCAGTAGAACGGGATGTTACATACACTCCCTCTTGTTTTGAACTTCATTCCAAAGTTGTACATATATAAATGCAAGTAAATAAATGTATCTAACATAGATCTATATATCTAATCTATCAAACAAGTAAGGAAATTTTTTACACATCTCATATGCATCCTCCCAGGTAGCCGAGTGTGGACTATAATTGTCCCACTGGATTTTGACCCAATCTACTATTCGACGTTGTATATGTCGAATGCGATGATCTAGAATTTGGATAGGCTCTACCGTGAGGGCACCCTTGTTCGACACCTACAAAGAAATCATGTAAATAACATGTGACAGATCACTAATATAATGTCATAAAACAGATACATGAAATACATCGTGCATATGCCTCAAATAATTAGGAAAGGCTAATCGATAAGCCATGGTTCCTTTATTTTTCACAATCTCTAAAGGTCCCACAAACCTAGGAGAGAGTTTAGCATCCTTTTCAAACTTGATCGAACTCTTGTGAGGTTTTTCCTACAAGAAAAATCTATCACTAACTTCATAATTACAGTCAGCGTGATGCGCATAAACATAAATCTTATGTTGATCCTTCCATTCTTGAATCCTCTGTCTTATCGATTTCATATGTTATTCCATTTCTTGGATCACTTCCGGTCCTACAAGGACCCTATCCCCAAGTGGATCCCAACTCAACGACGTCCGACACGGTCTCTCGTAAAGAAAATCAAACAGTGTCATATTAATCATACTCTGGTAACTGTTGTTGTATGAAAATTCTACCAATGGAAAGAAGTCCTACGAACATTTTTGTTGGTCCATTACATACATACGCAACATATCCTCCAAAATCCGGTTTGTTCTTTCTATTTTTTCGTCTGTCTCTGGGTGATATAGTGTACTAAATTTCAGTTTCTTTCCCAAGGCCTCCTGGAAACTAGTCCAAAACTATCATGTAAACATCGATCCTCTATCGGATATTATCCTTCTTGGTACAGCATGTAATATCACAATATCGTTGAAAAAATATAGCTATGTGTGGCACTTGATATGTCATATGCACTGGATTAAACTATGCACTCTTCATTAGAGTATCAACAACCACAAAAATCGAATTGTGTCTCCTTGTTTTTAGTGTAAATCCAACAATAAAATCCATCGAAGTGACCTCCCATTTCGATTCAGGAATAGCATGTAGCTGTAACAGTCCTACTGGATGTCTATGTTCAACCTTCAATTGCTTACATTCTATACATATCGCCACGTAACTAACTATGTCTGCTTTCATTCCTTTCTAGAAGAACAAAGGCTTAATGTCGTCCTTCATCTTTATGACTCCCGGATGAGCCATGTAAATTGCTCAATGAGCTTCGCTTAAGATTAAACTTCTTAATTCATCATTAGGTGGTACATAAATTTTACTATTATACCTCAAAAATCCATCGTTGTCAAAAGAATAACCTTCATACTTCGGTACCATCATGGTATCTTGTCTAATATTACCCTTAACTTCTTTGTACCAGTTGTCATCAATTTGTAAATATAGAATATTTTCTCAAAGATTCATCTTAAGAGTACTACCGAGAATATGTGTGGTCTCTAAATCAACGCATCTTCTACTATGTTCACCGTTCCTTTAATGTAAGTAATCTCAAAGTCGTATTCACTAAGTAATTATGACCAATGCCTTTGTCATGCGTTAAAAGTCACTCTGCGTAAATATATGTTACAATCCACAATGATCCGTCTTTTATTCAAATTTTCATCCAATCAAATAATGTCTCCAAACTCTCAAGGCATATATAATCGCTAATAACTCCAAGTCATGTGTTGCGTATTTTTCTTCATTCCTTCTTAATTTACAAGAAATGTAAGCAATCACTTGACCATCTTGCATCAAATCTCCACCTAAACCTTCCTTGGATGTGTCCATGCATACCAAATTTTTTTTTTCCATGTGAGGGACTTTTAGTATCGGCGTTGTCATTAACAACTCCTTGATATTTTGAAATTCTTCAGCGCATTTCTCTGTCCATACAAACTTCTTTTTTTTCTTTTGCAATTCCATGATTGGATTTTCTATCTTTAAAAAAAATCAATGAATCGTCGATGATATCTCACTAAACCCATAAATATACGTACTTATTGTACATTTGTCAGTGTTGGCCACTCCATAATAGCCTCTATATTCATTGGATCCATAATGATACCTTCACCAGATATGATATGTACCAAGTAATGAATCTTTTATTGGTAAAAAGAACATTTATATTGTTCGACAAAAAAGGTAATCCAACAGAGGATGAACACCTTTAGTAACCACTCACACACCGAATTTTTGATGTGGTAAAACCCCTATGGGGAAACATCCACATCCCTAGCCAACACGACCACTTGGATCAGTTTATTAATGAAAAAGAAAAATATTACAGAGATATTTTACAAGAGAGTTTCTCACAATTAATCATCGGAAAATGACCCTCCAAGCTCTTTAAATAGAGATCATGGAACAAATCAGGTGTTAAGACACAGATCAATGGCCGTTAAGATCGAGGATAATATGAACTATCAGATCACTCTATGTTGGGAACATATCATGACCATCGGATTTCCTAACTACTAATGCATACTAAAGAAACACTCTAAGAAACACACTTTTACCTAACAACACATTATACCAAGTAGATCTTAACTAACTCCTAAGTGTCTAAATATCCTAACATCCNCATAGATCAAAGTTTGGAAAACTTTGCTTCTGTAAGAGACTGTGAAAGTGTTTGCAAATTGATCTTCTGTAGGGAAAAAGAGCACTTCAATAACTTGATCATGAATGATATTTCTGATGAAGTGCATGTGTAGCTTGATGTGCTTGTTTCGCTGATGTTGAAATGGGTCTTTGGTGAGCTTGATGGCACTCTGATTGTCGCACCAAAGGTTGGTTAGACGTTATTGCTGGAATACAAACTCTGAAAGGATCTGTCGAAGCCACAAGGATTCCTGACTTTCATTTACCATTACTCGGTACTCTACTTCTACTGAAGAAAGTGAAATAGCCTGTTTTTTCTTACAGGCCCAAGTGACAGGTCCTGAACCAAGGCTGAAAACATAATTTGCAGTAGGCTTCCGATCATCAGGGTCTCTGACCCAATCTGAATCAATGAAACCAACCAATAAAGGAGTCCCCCCTGAATTGTAATGTATCATGAACTGAAATGTACCACAGACATAGAGAAGCATCATTTTAGTTGATTTTCAATGGCTTTCATGGGGTTTTTGCATATACCGGGCAACAAGACCAACAACAAAGAAAAGATCAGGACGGGTATGAGTAAAGTATAAGAGGATACCAACTAACTGACGGTACAGGGTGGCATCAACTTTAGGATAAGTACATGTGGCATTAAGATTGACTCCAGACTGGAAGGGAGAAGGGGTTGGTTTACAATCATCCATGTGAAAGTGACGAAGAAGGTCACAAGCATACTTAGACCGGGAAATAAAAACTCCTTCATTGGTTTGCAAAACTTGGAGGCCAAGGAAATAGTGTAAAAAACCTAAGTCTGTCATTTCAAATTTATTCTTAAGGTTGGTTTTCACATGGTTTAAAAGTTTTGAGTCACTACCAGTAAGGATAAGGTCATCAACATAAAGGACAAGGATTATGAGATGGATTCCTACTTTCTTGGTATAGATATTAGGATCAGAATGGATTCTAGAGAATTCGGTGTCAATAAGAAAGTTGTCCATTTTGGCATACCAAGCTCGGGGAGCTTTCTTAAGACCATAAAGAGATTTCTTAAGGCGACAAACAATGCTAGAATCATTCTAGACATATCCAAGAGGTTGTTCCATGTAGATTTATTCTTGCAAATATCCCTGCAAGAAGACAGATTTAACATCCATCTGATGGACTTCCCATTTATGTGAGGCAGTAAGGGCAATAACAAGGCAGATGGAATTCATTTTGGCTACAGGGGAAAAGGTTTGATTATAGTCAACTCCTTCTGTTATCTCCTAAAATTACACTGCTAAGTTTTCAAATTTTAGGTGATAGGAATGAGTCAAAACAATTCGTTTCTAAATTTTTTAGAGTACATTAGATGGCCTATTGTTGATATGCCAAATCGAAAAAATTATTACTCTGGGTCTTGGTTTCCAAAATTTGAAATTACAGGTTTCGGCAGTTAAGGAGGCTAATCAAAAGGGTGCTTAACTACCGAAAGTTAACCTTTTCGGTGGATAGGAGGCGGGTGTGAAAAAGTTCTTAACCACCGAAAGCCTTCTTATGTTTAAAATTTAAAATCATCATGCTCTTGCACGCGCCAAATGTCCATGTTTATTCAAAAGGGCTGAGTTGTGATTTTTATTCAAGAGATATTTGCTTGAATTCTGCATGAAAAGGACGCGTGGACGATTTGGTTAATCTAGCACATCTCACAAGGTAAAGTCTAGGGTGTCGATGTGGATGACTATCATTACACATGCCAAGTGCCCGAGATTACAAAGATTCAAACTGCAAAATTATAGCCATGTGCTCAGCCAAGTCAAACAATTCCAACTAAGCCACGATCTAAGGAGATTTTCATCGAGCTGCAGGGTTTTTGCAAAAGTTTGTTGACAACCGATCGATGGCTCTTTCTTTTGTCTGAAGGTATTCCAAGAAAAGAGAAAGGAGGCATTCATGCCAACAATACTTACCATGTTGATTTCATATCGATTAATCTACAGATCCAAACAACTGTAATCGATACAAGCTATAGGAATGGAATGAATAAGCTGATGTTTCTGGGTTCTTATTGCATTTATCCAAAGTTTTCCCCACAACGTATCACAGAGGAGGCGTTTTTGACTAGTCCTCTGGAGTTCACTAACAAGGGCCAAAGTTTCTGGAGCAAAAGAGGCGTTTGTTTGGGGAACCGGTTCACCTCTGCGTGAATTTCTTCATGTGGATGATCTAGCAGACGCAATGGTGTTTCTGATGGATAAATATAGTGAGTTTCCCCATATTAATAGGGAGCGTGGAATTGAAGTGAAAACCAAAAAAACCTCGCAGAACTTGTCAAGGAAAGAACCCTACCAAACCAGATGGAACCCCTCGAAAACTAATGGACAGGCCTCTAGTTCCCTAATCGCAGACTGTCTTTTGAAGATCTGGATTTACACAATGTTCGGATAAATAGTTATGATCCATAGCTCATTGAGCGCATAATGAAACATTTGGCAGCTACAGCTGCCATGGGCAGGGCACGGTGATTCACCAGGAGAGAAACTTCACATGACAGGGCTTCTGCTCAGGGTCACTCATAAATTTTGTTGTTTTCATCTCAATGTGCCTTCCCTTCCAGATCACACACCTGATGAAGGTGGGCATTCTCCCAACATCAACTGCGGCCAGTCCTATTACACCTCGTGCAATTGTTGAGGAAGAACAATTGCAAAGACCATCTCCACCCATGCAAGTTGATTCAGATTCACTGTCAATCGGTAGTGCAAGTATGATTTCTCAAGATGTCGATGGCAGAAGTTTATCATTTACAAAGAGAAACGGGCTCTCGTCCAGATCCCCTTCAGTATTGTTTTCGCTTTCTCCAACAATCTTCTCCAGCTTATTCTATTCGAGATTATACCTCTCCTCTCTATACAGGCAAGGTGGATAAATTGGAAAATGGACTTGTTTTGTTTGGTTACATTACTGGTCTTTATTCTGCCTTATTACCATTGATTGCTATTTGATGCTCCGCCATAATGGAGTAGGCAAAGAACGAACAACATTGGGAGCAATCTTGTTCCTATTGGATTTTCTCTATGCATTTTGGCAGACGGGCATTCACTTTCCTATGCCTTCACCAGACAAAGGTTTTTCACAATACCTCAACTACTCAACAGATTTGGAGTAATAGGTGTCACAGTTATGGCTGTGTTTTCTGGTTTTGGAGCAGTAAAGTTACCCTACAGCTATTAGGGAAATGTCTCCAAGAACTTGTTGCAACGGGATCCATACCTGGTATTTACAGTTTATTTTCTCATATTGATAAGGCTGGAAACACTTACCGAGATTGCCACTTCTTTTGAGCCAGAAAGGCAAATAGAAACACATCAAGCTGAAATTTCAAGACCAGTTAGAAAGACAAGAGCTTCATCTAAGAAGCCCTGAAGTTATTTACAAATGTGAAGATCCAGGATTTGAGGGTAGAGAAGCGACAAAATCTCCTTCAGTAAACAGATTATGGATTAGTTTATCAAGTCTGAAGGCTATTTTTGGAAAGACAAGTCAAAAGGAGTTTCTTTGGCTAAGTTTTGNCTGTTGATTTCATATCGATTAATCTACAGATCCAAACAACTGTAATGGATACACGCTATAGGAATGGAATGAATAAGCTGATGTTTCTGGGTTCTTCTTGCATTTATCCAAAGTTTTCCCCACAACGTATCACAGAGGAGACATTTTTGACTGGTCCTTTGGAACTCACTAACAAGTGCCAAAGTTTCTGGAGCAAAAGAAGCGTTTGTTTGGGGAACCGGTTCACCTCTGCGTGAATTTCTTCATGTGGATAATCTAGCAGACGCAATGGTGTTTCTGATGGATAAATATAGTGAGTTGCCCCATATAAATTGGGAGCGTGGAATTGAAGTGAAAACCAAAAAACCTCGCAGAACTTGTCAAGGAAAGAACCCTACCAAACCAGATGGAACCCCTCGAAAACTAATGGACAGGCCTCTGGTTCCCTAATCGCAGACTGTCTTTTGAAGATATGGATTTACACAATGTTCGGATAAATAGTGATGATCCAAAGCTCGTTGAGCGCATAATGAAACATTTGGCAGCTACAGCTGCCATGGGCAGGGCACGACTATTCACCAGAAGAGAAACTTCACATGACAGGGCTTCTGCTCAGGGTCACTCGCAAATTTTGTTGTTTTCATCTCATCCTAATGTGCCTTCCCTTCCAGATCACACATCTGCTGAAGGTGGGCATTCTCCCAACATCAACTGCGGCCAGTCCTATTACACCTCGTGCAGCTGTTGAGGAAGAACAATTGCAGAGACCATCTCCACCCATGCAAGTTGATTCGGATTCACTGTCAATCGGTAGTGCAAGCATGATTTCTCAAGATGTCGATGGCATAAGTTCATCATTTACAAAGAGAAACGGGCTCTCGTCCAGATCCCCTTCAGTATTGTTTTCACTTTCTCCTGCAATCTTCTCCAGCTCGTTCTGTTCGAGATTTTACCTCTCCTCTCTATACAGGAAAGGTGGATAAATTGGAAAATGGACTTGTTTTGTTTGGTTACATTACTGGTCTTCTTTCTGCCTTATTACCATTGATTGCTATTTGATGCTCCGCCATAACGTAGTAGGAAAAGAACAAACAACATTGGGAGCAATTTTGTTCCTACTGGCTTTTCTCTATGCATTTTGGCACACAGGCATTCACTTTCCTATGCCTTCACCAGACAAAGGTTTTTCACAATACCTCAACTACTCAGCAGATTTGAAGTGATAGGTGTCACAGTTATGGCTGTGTTTTCTGGTTTTGGAGCAGTAAAGTTACCCTACAGCTATTAGGGAAATGTCTCCAAGAACTTGCTGCAGTGGGAGCCGTACCTAGTATTTACAGTTTCTTTTCTCATATTGATAAGGCTGGAAACACTTACCAAGATTGCCACTTCTTTTCAGCCAGAAAGGCAAACAGAAACACATCAAGCTGAAATTTCAAGACCAGTTAGAAAAACAAGAGATTCATCTAAGAAGCCCTAAAATTATTTACAAATGTGCAGATCCAGGATTCGAGGGTAGAGAAGCGACAAAATCTCCTTCAGTGAACAGATTATGGATTAGTTTATCAAGTCTGAAGGCTATTTTTGGAAAGACAAGTCAAAAGGAGTTTCTTTGGCTAAGTTTTGGTCATTTTTGAAGGCATAGTATAAGGGATGAATAGACANTCCTTGCTGCAATATTCACCTCCATTTTATGATCTGAGACACTTCAACCTTTTTCCTGTCTCATTCTCAATCAAAGCTTTCCATTTCTTAAAAGTATAAAAAAAAAATAGATTTTTGTCGAATACAATAAACCCAAGTTTTTCTAGTTTCATCATCAATAAAAGTAACATAATAATGAGAGCCACCAAGAGATGATACCTGAGTTGTTACCCATATATATGTATGCACAAGATCTAACCTTTCACTCTTCTTATCTTTTCTAACTTTGAGAAATCTAACTCTCTTCTATTTTCCATAAACACAATTCTCATAGAAATCCAAATCAATTTGTTTAAGATCTGGCAACAAATTTCTCTTGTGAAGTATCTACATCCCCTTCTCACTCATGTGTCCAAGCCTTTGATTCCACAGTGTTGTATCCACTCCTATATAAGCTAAATATATGGAAGAGTAAATATTACTAGTACATAAATACAATGTACCTACCTTCTCTCCTTTTTCTATCACCAATGATCCTTTGGTGACCTTCCACACCTTATCTATAAATATGGATATACAACCTTCACTTTCNATCTTGTAACACATCACCTGTTACATTTGCTTCTTGATTTTTCTCTTTTTGTCCATCTCTTTGTTTCTTTGGAGAATTGTAGTCTTTCTTCAGATGTCCTTTCTTCCCACAATTCCATCACTCTATCTTTCCAAATCTGGATTTGGATCTTCCCTTCCTATAATTCTCGTGGTTCACTGAGCCATTTCCTCTATCCTTTTGTCTTCCCCTTTTCTCCATGTTTAACGCTTTACCTAATGTCTCACCTGTGATTTTCCGTCGCATTTCCTCACTAAGGATAACACCAACAACATCATCAAATTTTAAAGTGTTTGAACCAGAGACAAAGTTACTTACAACCATGAACAAGTCATTCCATCTTTATGGCAATGAGCACAAGATTAGAAGAGCCCTGAGCTCATCATCAAAGTCCACTTTTACATAACTTAGTTGATTAGTAACCGTATCAAATTCATTTAAATGATCTGCAACAGACCCACCTTCTGACATCTTCGTATCAAATAATATCTTCATTATAAATACCTTATTTGACACCGATGGTTTTTCATACAGTTTAGCCAATGCGTCCATCAACTCCTTCGTTGTCTTTTCTTTTGAAATATTGAAAGCCACCAACATTGCCATACTCAACTGTATCTTTGCTAGTGCCTTTCTGTCAAGAATCTCCCATTATTTGTCCTTCATGGCCATTGACTTCTTTGTTATTCCTTCCATAACTGGTAGTTTTGGTCATTAAATTTCTCAACCCTAAACTTTCCATCTTCCGCCATTGCTCCCACTCGAACCAGGATCCCTCTTTTCCTGCGAGTTACCTTTTGCTATGATACTGGTTGTTAGAAAAACATGATCGTGGAGAAATAAAATAAAAATGTGGAAATTAAACACAGAAGATACATAATACAATAAAGACAAAGATATGTGTGGTTCACCCATTGTGGAATACGTCCACCAGAGAAATTTCCAGGTCCTTCATTTATTATTATCTGACAAATGAAGGGATACAACCTACAACACACCCACTGTAACTTCCTCTTCTTTCTCTCACAGTATCCTCTCTCAGAATACAATATTCACAATGATACATAACCGTAATACATTTCCCTCATAAAAGAGGTTTTCCTTCTAGGGAAAAAAAACCTAACATAACTTCTATC